>JASCZW010003188.1:0-25419 GCA_034211315.2 Aedes japonicus | reverse complement strand
ATGTATAAGAGGAAACCTTGACAATATGGGCTTCAAAATTCATGAAATTTCACCAGAATGCTATTTCTCAACGTTTTTTGGCAATCTGATGATTTGTCCTCGGAACATTCATTTCGAAACAGGTTCCCGTGGGGCCTCGAATGGCCATGAACAAAACTGGCCACAACATCGCTGAGAAACGTTGGGAATTTTGATAACCACATTGTCAAGGATTTCCTTCTGAAAATGTTCATAACCACTGAGACCTGACGGGAAACTGTTCCGGAACTGACAGGTCTTAGGATAAATCATCAGATAGCCACAAAAACGTTGAGAAATATCCTACTGAGAAATTCATGAATTTTAGATACTCATATTGACAGAGCTTTTACTGAAGATGTTCATGGCCACTCGAGGCCCCACGGGAACCTGTTCCGGAATGACCGGACCGAGAACAAATCATCATATGGCCACTAAACGTTGAGAAATATCCTACTGGTGAAATTTTATGAATTTTGATACCCCATATTGACAGGGTTTTTACTAAAATGTTCATGGCCACTGAGGCCCCACAGGAATTCGTTACAGAATGGCCGTTCCAGGAACAAGTTCGCATATGGTCCAACAATAGGATAGCAATAGTTTCAAGGAGTGGGGATTCCTAACATTCTGACATCCATTCTTGCAAATTCAATAGATGTTCCGATATTGTGTCTCCGAACAGGAACACAGCCCCCGGTAACCCGGATTTACGGGAACCAGATGACTCAAATGGTCATTGTCTTGTAATGTCCATAAAGTCAATGAGTTTTGGAATCCAACGGTGCCAACAGAAAAATGATCGGTCAATGTGCCAGAGTTATGGATCACAGGAATCTGGTGGGTACCCGGGTACCCTGTCGATCACTTAAGGGGTAAAAAACGAGGTCCCCTCTTCGGCACCCCTTGCTACTATACGAAATGTTTTTGCGTAAAAAGTTGCTCTTCCAACTATAATCAGGATGTCACTCAATTTCAGCTTCCTAGTTTAAAATAAACTAGTGAAATTTAGTAATGTAAATTATGAAAAGGTACCGCACTTGGACAATCACATAAGGGTTACGTAACTCACGTCACACATTTAGATAAGATGCCACCGGACTACCGGGGGTTGGCGAAGAATCGGTCGACTATATCGTATGGCATCAGATTGGCAGGTGCCTCACGGTCGCTGGAGAGTTGATGGTGGCTTGGCGGATACAATGGCGGGTGGGTAGATGGTGGTGGTGATACCTCACAACGGAATGCCTTTTGTTCCCGAGTTCTTTGGCATGGACGAATCGCAATGGCGGATGATAATTGTGAGGTGGCAATTGAACAATGGTCGGTCGTCAACAATGGCTTCCGCGCCCACTGTACGAACACTTCAACCGACTCCTATCGGTCCCAATGGCGGTTTTCCGATCCTACGGCTTCAGGGAACTGGTTCGGGTCGACTCCCACATGAGCTTCTTAGCGAGTTTGGCTAGATTTTTACTGTCGAAACCTCTGGACAACGAGAGAAGAATGGCTTATTGCTGCGCTCTAGTTTTGGGCCAACAACTCAGACTCCGGAAGCGTCATGCGGATGAGGTTCACCTAGTTCTAAAACAACAAAAGAAGAAGGCCCACAGCGTGAGACCTGCCAGAGTGAGCATTAGTACTCCTACCATGTGACGTTCACTCAATATCCACAAATGGTTTTACAATATTTCCAGTCCACCACCTTTTCTGTTTCTCTGTGCAATGTCTGATCCATCAATGTCATTATACCTTTAAGAAAGCGATGATAAAACTATGACTCACAAAATCTATTTGTAATATTTAAGGTTAAGATTAACCTAAGTCACTACCCAAGCCGCACACTACGATCATAATTAGTTGCAGCAACTTGATTATGACGCCGTCTATAGTATTGTTTTTCATACCAAATGGCAACATGTGGCTACTAGAATATGCAGCCTAATTAGCTCCTAATCGCTTAATTGTAGATTTTCACTCCGTACTTCTAGCTTTACAGGACTACGAACTGTAACTTTAACAAAAGTAACACCATTAGATTAATAAGAATTACACTAACTTAACACAAATAACCTTTCTTCTACGATTTTAATTCACGACGCGCACTTCTATTTCTTCTGCCGGTTGCGACAGGAAAGAAGTTTTCTTTGGTATGGCCGAGAATAAAAAGAAAACAAAATGCATAGAAGAGAGAAAAATTCGGAAAATAACCCGAATTTTGACATTTTCCATCCCCATCTTGCGTGTAAATTCTCAATAGGTTTACTCTCGTGACCCCTATGTTTCATTTTTTTATGTTTTATGGCGACACCCATTTGTCTCACTATGCGTTCCAACCACTGCCAACAAATTCGTGAGAGGGACTGGTGATTATAGACACTCAAGTAATAGACCGGACAACGGGCCGCCATGTTGTATCCAAAACGAACATTTCCCATACGATTTGACAGTTGTTTTGGATACATCTATTGTGCAAGATTCACGTTGTCCGGTCTATTACTTGAGTGTCTATAACTGGTGACCGTGTGAGTGGTGCAGCTGTCAACCTCTCAGTGAGAGATGGAAGTAGGTGTTGTGGACCAATGAGGTCATACAGGGGGCAAAGAGCAGGGTGTTTGTCGGTATTAGTAACGAAAAGTGTGTAAACAATCCATAATTTCGAGTAGTGACGTAAAACTCCAAAAACAAGCGAATGATAACAATGCAAGTTAAGTTTTTTTCCGCATCCTTTTGGTGCACAAAAAGCCATTTTCAGCCGAAAAATAAACATTCCATCTTGTGATTTGCTGCTGTTGTGAATTGTTGTTTTTGGAGATCTACGTCACGCATGTTTACAAAAACAGGCTGTGCATCATCTCACGAACACAATGACAGTATTTTGCATTACACTAATACAACTTAACCACTTCTTTTCCACCTGTATAGACCTCATTGGGTGAGGACAAAGGGTGTGTAGAACTGTGTGGTGTAATGTACTTGTGGTGAAGCCAACAAGATTCAATTGGAACCGATGGTTACATCTTTCAAACACGCGTTGCTGTAATTCCGGTCTCGATCCTGCAAAGTTTGATAAGTTCTTTCATGTTCCGAAAATCAAATGGAAACGTAACAAAAACGCAAACAAAGCATCCGGCCTGTAGCCCAAATGGATTTGTTATTTGAGGCATGCGAGGATAAAATACAGGACCTGCGGGGCGCACGTAAAAATAGTCATGTTTTTGAGGAAATGCGCGTATTATAAAAGTACGGATCCACAATCTGACCGCCTGGCACAGGGCGTATGTTATCAGTGCAGTTGGCATTCGGAAAATCCAACACGTGAAAATGAATTTTGCTCTCGTTCTGTACGTTTATCATAACGTCGCACTTAGTGCGCCGTATTCGGAAAATCATACGCAATGTATCCAACGTTATGTTTAACGTACCAAATAAGAGTAAAACCGATTTTAAGGTTTTTCGGTGTCCATGTCAACTGACAATATTATACATATAATATGATTTGAATTATTTTTGTCTTTCAGAAGAAAAAAATTCACCATTGGTCCTTCTGGAGGTTCACCATCTGTTTGGCCATACATTAACCGAGTCCATAGAATCTTGGGGTCATTCAAAACCAACAACGTTGCTGATGTCGTGGAAGAGACTATTTCAGATGATGATGGTGAGTTCGGATTTTTATAAAATATCTCTTCAAATATCGGAATCAGTTGATCAGCTGATTGATAATTAAATCTGGAATACTTTGCCAGTAGATCGTTTACGATCAGAAAAGATATAAAGCACATGGGTTTCCACGAGAAAGTGTTTAATTTCAAATTCCTAAATATTAGTTTACAATCAACAATAGGTATCTATATATTTCTCTTAACAATTCCTATTTCAAAATATTTTTTTCAGGCTTGGATGAAGAATGATCTGATGACGCAGTATTGCAACCTAATTATACCGCACATTATGCAGTGAAAATCGATGAAGCCAGAATCCGAGCGACACCGTCGTCATCATCATCCTTTCTAAAAACAGCTGCAAAGAAAAAGAGATTTGTCAATGCTCAGCACCTTTCGTGCTGAACATTGACAGGAGGAATATAAAAGGAACAATGCGTATGTTGAAACTGAATTTGATCCAACTACGAGAAACTTAAGAGAAATTAATTAATTTGGAGGGGAAAGAAATCAAATTCTTAAGAGATGACTGAATGTACTAAAGAATTCAATGAAGCATTAATCAAATTCCTCAACAAGTGAATGCGTCTGTTTAGCAAGGGCTTGAAACAAATAATAAACAATTAAGTGAAGTATTTTACTCATCTAAATAACTAGAAATTGATTCCCTCACTGATTGTGTAGTTGGATCCATATCAGTGATCGTCACTCCGGTTGTTGTCTCTGATTAGTACTGTCCTTTTCCTACAGCTGTTGGATCCAAATCGTGTTAATAGCATCATTTTGGTGGTTTAAAAGGTTGGGTAGAATACAGCGTTACG
Organism: Aedes japonicus; assembly: GCA_034211315.2. Classification (NCBI taxonomy): domain Eukaryota; kingdom Metazoa; phylum Arthropoda; class Insecta; order Diptera; family Culicidae; genus Aedes; species Aedes japonicus. The sequence continues at coordinate 20,915 of JASCZW010003188.1, read as the reverse complement.
TTTTGTTGATGCCTTGACCAATTCACCTAAACTTTGGCGTTAAGTGGCCAAAGGCGTTTTCTACAACCCTCCGAGTCTTCGAAAGCGTGTTGTTGAAAAGTCTTGCATTCGCGGGTGCATCCGCACGAAAAGCTATACGGTTTGATCAGGTTCACCGATTTCCACATTGGCACATCTACACCACATAGTTGTTTGCTATGTTGCCGAAGATTTACTGAATTAATTTCCCGTTTCAATGTGGAATTCTCATAGATTTGAGAATCAATTCACATTCCCGGACATCCAACATTTATATACTGAAACCGATATCTGTATAGAAACATTCTGATTAGATGAAAGGAGAATAAATTTAAATTTAAAAAAATATCAATTTCCAAACTGTTTGCATTTACGATTATATTGATATCATAAATTTATTTGTTCCGCCGAGCTCTCTTTTTAAATACAAAATGTAGGCCAAATTAGTTAAATATGATTGCGGCCAGTTTAGTAACGGTACTATATGTGTATTTTTTTTTCATTTGGGATTTTGGTGTAATAAGCGATAAAATTTTCTTTTTGTTCTAGACAAACTAAGTATTTGACGAATAAGAGACTGTTTGGACAACGTCGACAATATGATCCCTTACCCTAACCACTGTACTTCTTTAACTAGACAATAAGAGATCAATAAAAACAGTTTCTCACATGCCTCCGCCATGGCAGGACGGCCGAACAATCGTTCTCTATTTCATTTCGTAATAAACACAACGTAGGATCCCCGCCCGTGCGCGATCAGAGACAATCATATAACGACAGACGATGTCAACCAACCAGACAACAAATGTAAGCTATTCGAACAGATCAAACAGAACTTAGCGGCAGCATACGCAAAGCATGCCAAGGCATATAATTTAAGATCAAACCCTAATTGTCCAGCCTACACGGTGGGAGAAAAAGTTCTCAAGTAAACTTTCGACTATTCCGATAAAGCGAAAGGGTTTTGCAAGAAGTTAGCTCCATAATTTGAACCAATAATTGTTCGAAAGGTATTGGGGACAAATACGTACGAATTGAAGGATTCAAATGGAAAATGTTTAGGGGTCTACATCGCCAATAGGCTGAATAAGATGCAGACTCGTCTAAGCCAATAAGTGGTATTTTTCAAGCTATGTAGCTCCTAGTGAGTGACCACAGACTACGATGAGATAAAACACCTACGGGGTTATAACATCTTCAAAGGGCAATTTCGACGGACTCGTGCACGGTGGCCACACAATCTTAATTAAAAAATTCCTGCATTTTTCCCGAATTTTTCCCGCATTTTTGCATAATTTTCCCGACTTGGAAAATGAGTTAATATAGATTGGATCAATATATATATTTTTGAAGTTTTCGAGAAAATAGTTAAATCTGAAATACTGACTTGTTTCATATAGGCAAAATGACGGGTAACAGTCATATTCTTTTCAGTTTGTGTACCACCAGAAACTTCATTTATTGAATTTCCTCGCTCCATGGTCGCATTTTCGTGCTACTGGAAGAGAACAAATATTGTCAAATTTGGCAGCTCCTTCTTGGAATTATATATCAGTTCTTTGACTTTTTCAGCAGCTGCAGCGCTGAGAAGTCTGTCACAGCTCCAGACGCTTTTTAGCGATGTCCTTGATGCGAGTTGTAACAGAAGATGCAACGCGATAAGGACATCTCGTCAAGTCTCGATCACTTCGAAATTTTCTGAGCTTAAACCTCAAATACTATTAGGACCTCAGGGGTGAAATTTTCAAGAATCCTTTCCATTGGTTAGTAATTTGAGCCTAGTATGTTTTGTTTTGTTTGTGATTTTTAATCTCAAAAACGTAAAGTGATAATTAACCTAACCTATAGTTTTTATGGAGGAAGGACTCATTTCTTTTTCACCTTAATGGAGATTTGTTGAGTAACTACTTCGGAAAACCATAGTAAAAAGAACGACAGTCGTTGCGGAATGTCAAAATGTATTTGTTGGAAATTTTTGCAAATTCTCTCGCTTTCTTGATTGCCGATTTAGTGGCAAACTTGACTTCCGTATTAAGGGCTAGCTGAAGATTGCTTTTCGTCAAATCTCTCTTAATTTATAGTTTAACAATTAGGAATTAACAATCTTCAACTCGTCAAAAAGAAACAAAGCCATTGACACCTGTTCTGGAAACGACTCGACCATTGCTGCAGACTTGATGACAAAGTTTAACTATGGTCCTAACATCTTATCGTATACCATACGTATACTAGCAACTTGTTCATTTTCCACCCAACGAACTTCGAAGATTTTCAGTGGAAAAACGATTTTTCATCATTTTTATCTAAAGCTCTCCATACCATTTTATGGAATTTTGAAGCCGACAGCTAAACTCGTTTAGCATATAAAATTAAAAAATATTGTAAAATACTTGCAAAGTTTACCTATGCACTGAAATGTACAGTATTGCATAAAATAGCGATGCTTCAGTCAAAAGAATTACTTAAGGAGGTCCAGTCGAGTAAAATAAAAACAAAAGTAAGTCATGAGCGAAAGCTCACCTGTCACAGCCGTGTAGCCAGATTTTCTAAGCGGTGCATTTTTGGATAGACTGAACAAAGTCAGCAGAGAATTATCCACATGCCAATGTCAATTTCAATGTTCATTCCGGCAATCAGATCGTTGGACTGAGTATATGACAACAACGCTACTCGAACCGTTTCGAAAAGGTCAAACATTCCCGATGGATTTTGAAATTCCCGACTTTTTCCCGCATATTTCCCGACGATTTTGGATTCTCGCATTTTTCCCGCATTTCCCGATTTTCCCGAGTCTGTGGCCACCCTGCTCGTGGGAAGAAAGTTCTTGAGGGTACCGAAATTGTTCCTAAAGCAGCTATAAAGAACTTACCTTACACAGAAAAAAATAACTAATTTTAACAAGCGCGTAAAATTTCCCTTCGTTTAATTCCATGCGAATGGAACCTTATACAACGTAATTGTTTGCAATTTTTCATGCACCATACAACAATGTTTGAGGCAGTTTAAGGCAGTCGAAGGATCTGTTGACTGGACAAGGGTTCGTGGAGTCTCCCTTGTCATGCGAAGACACGTCTTCCGAAGGTCGTCACTGAGATCGGCTGACCCTGCTACAAGAAGCCATCACGTAGGCTATTCTCTCAGAACAGAACAACCTGCTGAGAATAGTCCTGCAGCCATAGGTAATCCTTGCACTGATGGTGGGTTCTTATTACACATCACATCACATCACATCACATCACAACAGGCAAGATTCAGGCGTTATCTGGCTTAGATTTACATGAAATGTCCCATCATTTTCTGCCAAATCTAGCATTCCCTTTATGTGCATTAGATAACGCAGAAAATTCGATGTTTCTTTTTATCTGTGTAGAAGTGACAACAAAAGATCAAAAAACCAAAAGGGAAATCATACGTAGACATACGACCCATAGAGGCGTTCGCGATTGTCAAAATGTATATAGATAGTTAGTGGTTAGTAATCCTATTTCCCCAACCCTTATAGTTAATATTAGAAGTTGGTCTGATTGTTAGTGTTTCATCAAGAGAATTACTCACATATTAGTAATCATTGTTAATATATACAGGTATTAATCCTTCATCTTAGTTATTTTTCCGATATTTTCGTTATTTATTTATTTATTATTCTTTGCGTTGATTATCGGTCCTAAAAAAACAGAAGCATTATAATTTGTTAACATAACGTGTAAGTTGCAAATCGAAATATAATCTTACCTATTTGTAGCCAATTCTCAGGTTTGTTCTAAAGTAGACCTCCACTCGTTTCTCAATTTTGTCCGTCCTATACGTGTCCATCCTTCTCGTCCGTTGCAGTTCGGTGCTCGTTTGTCAGCATCGGGGAACGATCAATTGCGTTTCACTCTCCTTATTATTCGTCCAGTTGTAGTGGATACCCTCACCATCACTTCTATTTCCGCCATAAAAAAAAAAGCCGTAATGCACTGACTGCATATAAAATAACATAATTAATTGTTAGAAAATTCTCACTCTCGAGTTCCCTACTGGCCATGTTGTTCGGTTTTTGACGTTTCTCTTTCCTTCCTGTTGTTGATGACATTGTATGTATGATAGACTGGTATGGGCTCGCAATGAACTTGGCGATGTTTTTCGTGATTCATCTCGATATCTGGGAACGAGGGGTGCATGTATGATTATTTGTACGAACATTTTAGTAATTTCTTGAAGAATTTAGTTGTCGGGTAGCACCCGGTGTTTGAAAATTCTTTTAAGATTATAATTTGCGTTATATTTCACAGTTAGCGTATATTGCGGGTTATTACCCGTGGCGGCGTATTGTGAATTGAATCTCGCGTGCTCGCTACCTGTTGGGTGAGAGATTGCAATTCTAACTTTTCGGTCCGTCCACTTGGTGGAGATTTTCGTGTACATCGTCTTCGTTAATCGGCATTGGCATGGTGTAGAAGATGGTGCATCGTTTATCTACAGTTCTCTTGTAAGCTCACTCTATGTAGGTCGACCACATTGAGTAGATGCCTTTTAAATATAGGTTTGTATTTATTACTATTTTTCTCCAATTGATAATCCGCAATCGGTCCGCAATAAAAATCGCAAAAACGTTGAAAATCGTCAAATTAACCGTGTATGATGCGCTCAAACTTTTCAGGGACCGAGAAAGCGTGGATCGAGTGCCTCAAGGTAAGCGTCGTTCTGAAACATATAACCGCAAGCTGAACCAGAAGGTGTTGAGAACCGTCAGAGCAAAACCTGGACTATCAGATAATGAAATCGCACAAAAATACGCTGCTGCTCGCAGTACCGTTCGAAGATTTTTTTTGGGAGCAGGATATCGTTCTTATCGAGCCAGCAAGCAACCAAACAGAACGTTGAAGCAAAGTTTCGTCACCAAAACTCGAGCTCGGAAATTGTACAAGCAGGTTTTGACGAAATACAAAGGGTGCCTGCTCATCGACGATGAAACAAACGTCAAAATGGATTTCGGGCAGCTTCCTGCCCAATAACTCTACATGGCGACGGCACGAGGAAATGCTCCTGCGAAGTTTAAGTTTACTTTTATGGACAAATTTGCCAAAAAAAACTCATGATTTGGCAAGGGATATGCACCTGCGGAGCAAAGACCAAAGTATTCATGACGAATTAGACGGTGGACTCGAAGCTGTACAAGAAAGAATGCCTCAAAAACCACGTACTACCTTTCATTAGAGCCCATTGGGGCCCGTTAACTTTTGGCCAGATTTGGCGAGTTGCCACTACAGCCGGGAAGTCACCCAGTGGTACCGCGATAATAACGTAGGTTTCATCGATAAAAACATAAATCCACTCAACTGCTCGCAGCTCCGGCCCATCGAGAGATTTTGGGCAATAATGAAGCGGAAGCTTAAGAAAAGTGGAGAAACGGCTCGAGACCCGACTCAGAAGACCAACATGTAGAACAAATGTGCCAAGGATGGGAGGAATGGAGAAAAAAAATTTCATTAGAAACAAAGAGAAATGATTTGTAAATATTGATATTGTTAAAGTACAGTAAATTACCTTTGTTTTGATGTCTTAAACTTATTTGTACGCCAATCCGTTACCGAGATACAGATGATTTTATTATTCCGGATTCTAAATGAACAAAGTTTTACATCTAATGGTGCTGAAGCAGATTTCCGATTGGCCCAAATTAATCGGCGATGTTCTCGCGTCGTGGAAATTTTAAACCTCGCAATGAAGCGCAAGCAACTTATTTTCTTATGTAACCTAATCAGCCAAAATGTGTCCAAAACAAAACAAAGAGGCTCATAAATTCACTACGGAGAAAAATAAACGCCATGGCCTACTTTGCTTCATCGTTTTCATCTTTTGATTATCTTGAATGTCGTTTCCGACTTGTTGCTTACTCTCGATTTACCGCCACACAAATTCAAGCAGTTTTTAAAATTGCGCCAACAGTAGGGATGTCAACTGTAAGCAGGAATCACCTAAGGCGCATGTTACGAATTTTGACATGTAGCCTAGGGGAATCGATGCAACACAACCGTCGATGTCACATTCCAGTGAGTGACGCAGGATTTCTACCATTGCCAACCGGCTGTTGGACGGCTTTGATGATACATACAAACAAGAGGTTGAAGGCATTCCTTGATGGGATTGCTTTGTGTGCGCTGCTTATTATGTTTAATGATTAACTATAGGTAATTCGTTTTAAAACTTGTATTGAAGGAATCTAAATTGACAAAAAATTGCAACAGCTATTGTCAATTTTGTTGCGTTATCTGAATACGTTCACCACTTTTGAAAGAATTCGTCCGAAGCATGCAACAATCGAAAGGATGGAAACATATTCCAACCCACCACAAATTCGGTTCCATTTCTTTTGTGTCAAAGTGCGCCGACTACCAAATTGTATCTCCGAAGGGTGTTCTGGGTGGATGCCTCCGGAGGCTGGTGTTTGTAGATTTAAATTTGAATTTTATTAGCATAATTTCAAGCCAAGCACTCATTCTGTTTTAATGCGATTATTTGCAACTGAGGGTTTCTGTATCTGGCTATCATCAAGATTATACAATTGTAGGCGTGGATGGGTAATTACTCTAATGCAGCGCTCAACCGTCTTTCAGTTGGTATAACTTTTCAAGGACAGTCCACTCTAGCCGTCTCACCATTTCACAACCGAAAATCGTTTTTCTTCTAATCGTCTTTACGTCCAATCTGATTGGACCATGCTTGATTGCCTTCCCATTCCGGTCTCGCATTTTGCTGTCGCACCAAAACTTCCAACACAATAGGAAGAACTGGCGAAAAATTTGTCATTATTGTTGCCAATCGACTGTACCAAATCGGATTCCGATTCGCCCAAAAATGATGACTTTGAATTTTGCTGTCCTTCTGCTGCCGGCATGCCAACCGACTGACACAAAGATATGATACACATTTCAATGGTTCCCTCTGAATTGAACCGAAAACCAATTAAACTTTTCCATCCAATTCTCCTAGGGAGGGAAGATTCCTGCTGTGATCAGCGTCTTTCATGTTCATCTCCCGTTCCTGTCGGCGATGCTTCCGAAGAAAACAGATTCATTATGACTGAAACATGTGACCCCATTCTCCCCCCTCGAAAGTCAATAAATTTACTGGTTGCTAAAATAACATCACTTTGCGAACTCTCCGAAGGCCGATTTCCCATCGAATCAATCACAAATCATAACGATTATGTTTGAAAAGCGAGCCCCGAAAAAAGTTCTGTCCCTTCCTCTTCGTAGAACATTTCAACCCATCGTTTGTCCACTTTCGGGAAATACGGTCGTCCCTCCCGAAAGATTGTGTTTACGGTCCACTCGGCATCGAAGGAAAATAAACATCTTCACGTGAGATTTCCCTTTTCCCGTTTCCCCTTTCCGCCTTCCGACGACAATGTTTCCCTACAAAGGCATTAAGCTCAAATTTATCGACTTTAAGATTTATCTACTGTGGCTCCTTGAGTGGAAAGCTGACTGTCTTGACGCACGGATCGAATGAATGCCTTTGCGAATGGAAAACTTTTCAGCCGGGAGAGAGAAAACTGTTTTTGTTTTTCTTTGCGATTCCCAGCACTTTATTTCCATCTTTGAGCCTGCACCGTTGCAGGCCAGGATGGCGAGGAGGAAGATGCCGGGACAATGCCGTCTCAAGAGGGCGATTCGGGAAGTCAAGTGCCTCGGCGTGTGTGAGAGTGGGGGACTGTTGTTTTTTTGTGTGGGACTGTTGCATGAAATGAAAAACAAAAATTGGGATAGAAGTTAAAACACATTAGCAGGTCGATTATTGAGATCATTTAGAGGTAAATGGATCCATTGAGGGGTCTATGCGTTCATTGGTGACGCTAGAAATGGTGTATGGTGGTAGGACTTCAAACTGTGTTTTATTGATTCAGAATGGGAATTTTCAATAAAGATGCTTGTAGATTTAAAGGAAGTCAGTTCTAGGGGTCTTAGACGAATGGGAATAGGTTAATGTTACCATAAACACATCTGTCTGGACTGAATAGCTTCAAACATGGAGTTGATGGTTTTTTTCAGCTTTTCATCTTTATTTGTGGTTGAACGAGCGAACATAAAGGTTACATCATTTAGAAATGGGGCAATTTCAAAGGTGACGAAATTCACGCCAACTCGTCTTTGTGGTTGGCAGCACCCTCTCTGAATCCAATGAAACTTTGTGGGTATGTAGACTATGTAATTTCAAGCAACTTTGCATACTTTGTTTTATAAAAATTTATCTAGACTACCATTTGAAAAGAGCTTCAGCTTTTTGATCGATTTTTTTAAAATCAACATAACTCAAAAAGGAAAAGACTTACAAAAAAGTGATGTATGGATGACTTTTAGAAAATTGTCCTAATTCTTAGGAAAAATATGTAGAAATTGTAAAATCGATTCTTACACGCTAAAAAAGAATAGTTTAAAATTTAAAGTCAATTTGCAAAAAAATGATTATCTTAGAATTAAACGAAATTTTTGCTTTATAAAAGCAATATTCTAAAGTTAAAAAAAAAAAAGTTCTAAACGTTCGCATATATTGCAAGATGGGCACTTTTAAGGAAAAAAAGTGTTTCTAGCAACAACTTTTCTATGTCCAATTTTTACCCGCCAACTCGTCGTATAATTTGGTCCTAGAACCTCACAGAAGCCAATTAAAATTAATTATAAAGACAATTTGGATTTTTTAATTGTCTTTGAATTTTTGAAAAAGCAAGGCTGCTATTTGGAAAGGGCGTTTTTTTATATTATTAATTTTTTAAACTGTAGTGATAAAATAATTAACTCAGGTGGTTGATCCTGTTTATTACCAAACTTTGAAGTATATTACAAGAAGGACAATAAATTGGAAAACAAAAGCTTTATCATAATATCTGAAGTATTGACCCATGACTCAAAAGTAGTTCAGTTATTTATATCAAAATCGTTTCATTAAACAAAATTCAATATATTATTCAAAAATTATTTTCACGTCAGATGGAATAGCAGCCCATTATAAAAATAAAAAAACTTTGCCAGCGTTTGCAATTTCAAGTCCATATATGGATTAGAACGTCTCATGGAAAAGGCCCATGTAATGCTATTGGTGGTAATGTAAAGCGAATGGCAAAAGAAAAAGCCTCACTGAAGATTATGGAAACACAATCAAAACTCCTCGGGAGCTATATGACTGGGTAATTGAACAGACAAACAGGAGCTACGTAAAGACAGAACCTGTTACACAAGTTCATTGCTTTGTACCTGTTTCAAAAAATCAAATTTCAGCTATAAAGCGTTTTCTGATTCAAAGTATAATCCAAACAAATTCACTTTGTATGTGAATGAGCATGAGCATGATTCACCGCCCGAGTTTGCTACTCCGTTGTTGCCAGATCAGCTGTTATTACACAGAGAGTAAACAGATAATGCTTGAGACTAACATACATCTTCGATGTGTAAAAATTGGTGGGCTCAAACTATGGCAACACCGGCGCCGGTCCTTCTCGAATGCATGTTGACGTGATACTCGCTTTATTGGAAGCCGCGGAATTCACTGCACTTCCACGAGAAATTTGGTAGCAGCAGGGTTCGTTTTGGTTAACGATAAGCTGTCAAGTGAAATATTTGAAAATTAGAACCGATATCCGATTTGAACCGATTTAAACCAACAGAAGGGATGTTATTGAGGCCACTCACAAAGCGTGATGGTGGTTTTCATTGGGAAACTAGACAATGGTTAACAATGCTGGAAGCCGTTTTGGACCGATTCAAACCAACAGTAAGGATGCTATTGGGGTCACTCACAAAGTGTGTTTGTGGTTTTTCATTAGGAAAACAAGTCAATTCATCTGAACGCCTGAGAGCCAACTTGGACCGATCTACACCAATAGTATGGATGCCGCTGTAGTCACTTAAAAATGGGTCAGTGGTTTGTTTGTTACAAGATAGGGTGGCCCGATGAGCATGGCGAATGAATTATTTGGATCACAATTAATTATGTACTCACCACCGACCCATCTTACCCGGTGAACCACGACTTTTCATGCTCACTCGATCACTCGCGCAACGAACAATAGGCAAACTGATGGTCGACGCAAACCTATTCAAAATAAATTTTATTAATATCGATATAATAGGTTTCTCAGTTTCTCACTTAAATGGTCCCATATAATGACATCAAAACTTTTCCGCAAACAACAGAACGAACACTCTTTATGCATAGGAAAGGCTTGTAAGATGGAACACGACTAGATTTTTGCTCGTAACAAGTATAATTTTTATTTTTTCGATGATCTTTCGAAAGAAGAACTAAAACACTCAAATTTTGCCAGCGGAAATGATTAATTAAAGTAATAAAAAAAATTGTGGCAAATTTTAGAAATCCATCAAAAATTGCAATTTCAAAAAATGTATTGTTATATCTAACTTTATTGTTGATTCCACGGCATTTCCAACCATAAAAAATATCATTCATAAGTCGAGTTATTAGTACGAGACACTGAAGAAGTCTGCACATTGTAGACGAAATATGCGTATCTGTCGAAGATAAGCAAAGGTAGTTGGAATTAAATGGAAGTTACTAATTTTTCTTCTAATTTCTAGTTATCATTCATATGTTTTAAAACGAAAAAAAAATGTGTTCCATCTTACAAGCCTAACAGTGTTCCATCTTACAAACATGACGCCATAAACACAAAACATCAAAAAATTGTTTCACTTTACGATTTGTTTGGAAATGCCTTTGGATCATAAAAATACACAAAAAATGCTAGCCAACATAAATGTTAACCTTTTGAAATCTATGGGAAATTTCCACTTACTAAGCACAATAAATAATTGCTTTTAATTATGTCAACACTTTCGAACATTTAAACCTGAAAGACCTAAATCAAATGAGTGTATTCACTCCAAAAGCAAATGAAAATTGAAGAACAGTAAAAAAATGGGGTTAACACTTGTCAGCGCGATAGTGTTTTCGCTATCAGTGTCAAAAGTGGCGCTGTTCCATCTTACAAACCTTTCCTCTACCAAGCGACTTGTGCAGATCGAGAGCGCACACAACTTCTTCGAAAACAATAGATACCGACCTATGCCCGATAGTAAAGGCAGTTCGCAACAAGACTCGAACACGCACTCACGCCACCAAACAATATGTAAATAATCGAAACTATAAATAGTGTGCAAAGCCCGATATAAAATCGACATTAAGGTGATACGACGCATATGGTGAACTAATTCTGTATGTCGTAATTAACTAGCTAATTGATAATGATCCAAACCACTCGATCACAGTACAATCACAGTCATATCTCACTATTTTCATTAGGAAAACAAGGAAATCCTTGGTATGGTGATTCGGTGACTATGGTGAACCAATAGTACGGGTCAAAACCAATCACAAAATCAATCATGATCTACACCCACAGACACCAACATATATCACCTAACCGTACCTTTGTTGTTCTATTTTTTCGCCCCCTCGAACAAGCGCGTCGCTGAACAATAGATGATGCGCTATGCGTGATAATAGAATAGAGCACAACAAAGAATTGACACAACCGGTGCGCAGAGCAGACTCGAAGTTCACTTTGTACGTAAATGATTTATAAATTAAATATATTAAACTATGTTGATTACTAATACGTGAAGATGCACACATAAAAAATAAATAGAATAAAAGCCTTACTAAGCAAAAGCCTATGAGCTTTCATTGACATAAACAATATTTCGAAAATTCATATAACGTCATATTTGAATCGTCTTTAAATGGATATGCATCAAGTATTATCAAATAAGAATTTTGTAGTCTGATGCATATCCATTTAAATACGATTGAAATATGACGTCCGCTATTCATTTAGATTTATCAGTTCCCTCTATCACAATTTTTCCCATACCTTTACACGTTTTGTAACAAATCTTGAACTTCCTTCCGCCGCTCTCACAGATATTCGAAGCCATATTTGAATCACCCCTAAAAACAGGATTATCCGAGCTAGCAGTTATGAATAACTTGTACTTAATCGTACACTTTTGGTTCTGTGATACGGATGTAAAGGAATTTAATATGTTTGACCCTTTTTAAATGTAAGTCTAGATGATTATTGTTTTTTTACCAATTGTTCAACACGAAATGACGAACTTTTAAACAATTAAATTGCCAATATTAAGAAATTTTATTGCATCAATTTTTTTGCAAATTGACTTCAATTTTTATAATATTTTTTTTAGTATGTATGAATCGATTATACAATTTTTGCATTTCTTTTGCATAAAAGCTAAGACAATTTTTCAAGAAGTCACCCAAACATCTTTATTTTGTGATGTCTTGTCTTTTATGAGTTATGTTGACATGTAAAATTTGTCAAAAAACTTTTCTTTAAAAGTGACCATCTTGCAGTGTATGGCGAGGCTTGAGACCAATTATATTGCCGATTAATAAAAAAAAAATCGTCCGAATTCAAAGATAATCATTTTTTGCACATTGACTATAAATTTTAAAATTTTTTTTTTAGGGTGTAATAATAACAATTTTTTTTTTTTCATAAAAGCTAAGACAACTTTCTTAAATATACCCATGCATCACTTTTTTGTAAGCCTTCCCGAATAAAAAAGAAGTACTGTAGATTACAAAAAAATGTATTGTAACCATACAAGAAAATCAATAGTATGTGCAATTGACAGTATTGTTCGTGACGATAAGATAACATTAGGACTTACTGTTTCTACAAAAGAATCAATTTGAATTGAGATATCAACAATAGAATAAGGGGGTTTTTATATATCTTAACGAAAAAAATATCCCTTTTTCTGAACAAATTTGAGTTTGTAACTATTAATTGTATTGTTTCACAATTTTTGAAAATTCTAGCATATGGAATGTATAGTAGATCTATTTTAATTACAATGTGCATTTTTTATTTGTTCAACACATTATAAAGCACTGCATATTTCACGAAGTATATTCCTGTATTCAAAAGCAAAGTAATGATTCAAGTGCTTGCCCGGTATAAAACTCTTATGTGAGATTTGTGAGCGTTTTTTTAATTTTACTTTTAAGACGTTGTTTGGAATCAAATGATTAAAAGATATTTGGCTAAAAAGTTACGAACCCTAAAATAACTTGGCAGGGCAATTCATAGTCGAATCTGATTTCAAATTTTTGGAATCAACTTTTCTCAAATGAGTTATTCGTCCTTTTGAACAAAGTTCCAATAATTTTTTTCAGATTTTTTTCGTTTGACGATTATCAAAACATGGTGAGAGATAATATGATCAAACTAAAGCAAAACAAATGGGACAAGTATATGATAATTTCACAATTTGAATGAAGAATACAATATACATTATCCTATTTTATTTCAATATCACAATCTCACCATCTTAAAACTCTTACCTGCCATGCATTAGACAAAACGAGAAATATTTTTTCTGCCCTTCACCTCGCGCCTAGTTAACTAAAAAAGATTTCAGCTCTGGTTCATAGCGACTGAAAGAAGGTCCTTTGATGCGCACCAAAAACTCGAACCAACCGTCATAGCTCCGGTACGCCGTTGAACCAAAAAAAAAAGGTTGTTAGCTTGATTCTCTCTGCATTACAAAAGGTCCGGAATACGTTAATATTCATGATATATTTTGGCTGGACTGCAGACATCTTGAACTGTAAAGAGAATATCTGTCGAATATTGATTTTGTCGATATATTTTTGAGAGTTGCTCTAGTGGATTATTCTTTTCGAGAAAATTCCAAATTACGTCAACAGTTTTGACAGTCAAATATTCTAAATTATTATAAATTTCGATCGCTATAATCTGAACGATTTTGTGAAGGCGATTGCTGCTAATTTGGGATCTGATGGCAAATAAGGATTTCATTTGAGTTCAACTGTTAGTTTTTCACATTTCTATTGCGTAACCACGTGCCTGTCGAGCTTCCCGATTGTGAATGGGTGGCTTAAGCGCCACTCACCAGATTGCAGGTTTGCCCGACCTGAGACCATTTAGGGGAATGGGGTCAAGTTTCCCGTACTCGGGAAGGATGCTGACTGGCGGCGTTTAAATTGGCCGTTGTATTTCTCGGTAGAGGCGGAAGGCCGACAATACCAACAACGCCTCTTCACCCAAAAGTTGAAATTGTAGCAAAAAATGCAATTGCAGTTTTTGCAATCATATCTTGAGAAATCCGCATGATTCTGAAAAGGCAATTTTGCCCATCATGATCCACAAAGCTTTTTATGGTATAAACAAAGCCATGCAAGTGTGTGCAAGCGGTTATCGCTGTGTGCCAAGTGCCTCGACAGTCGCAGCAACCGTTGGGTTTTTGTTCAACCGTCAACAACTTCTCAATATGGGTGAGACAATGGCACAGAACGCCGCTACGCCATATGCCACTGTTGCTATTCCGCTGTCAAGTGTTCTATTTTTATTTGCACTCGTCATCACCCTCCTATCGCCCTCTCATCAAGTCACCATGCGTTTTATGAAATAAACGAAGCCATGTAAGTGTGTGCGACCGACATTTGCTTCATTGTTGTAACGTTGAGTGCCTCGACAACCGAAGCAACTGTAGGGCTTTTATTCCGTTCACCTCAACTTGTTGTGGTGACTGGATGATTACAATGAAGAGCCGTCATGCTGACGGTCGCGGTTCGACTCTCAGTAGCGGATCGTAATCTTTTTTTTTTGTGAGCCATTGAATTTACTACTACTAATCAACTGTACAACCTCACGCACACATTGAATTTTTCTAATCGAATTGATGTGTTGCTTTTTTGCCCACGACCAATGTTGCATTTTTTCTCCAAGTTACGATCCATTACGAGAAATGAAACCAAATCATGCGAAATTGCATTACAATCTGGCTTTTTTTTATTTTGGGTGCACGATTTCCAATGAAGATTTACGATCGTTTTGAAAGCGGTCATATATACAAGTTCATCAACTTCACGTTTCTTGATAGCAAACCTTAAGCCCTTTGTCGACTAAAAAGTCTTGGAAGAGAAGATGGATGCTTGTCTAAAGTTCGAGGAACAGTACTGCCAGAAAATGTAGGACTACCTCGATAAAGGATACGCAAGGAAACTGCATGCAGATGGACTAGAAAAGACTCCCAACACTTGGTACCAAAGAGATTGTTCCGATCAAAATTTGGTCAAACAGTAATGTGTGTGAGTCGTTCAAAGTTTTTATTAAAAAGTCAAATTCTTTTCAATTTTCAATTGAAAAGCTAATACAGAATACAGGAGAAATATTCAGCGAACCTTCCTTTTTAATGCGAATTGCCGGGTATTTCGTTTAACACCTGCCATAAGATTTTGTACAGTATATTTGTCCACTTTATTCACCGCAGAACGCCAGTTTGCCTTGAACTGTCACCTACGCTCACAGCAACTTTTGGGAACTTCTTAAAGTTCCGCTTGACGGTGATGGCCCAATATTGTTCGATTGGGCGGAGCTCCCTGGCGTGTTGGGAGAGCTTCTTGTCGCTTGCCTTTTTTTCGGTAATAGAAAAATGCCAAATCCGGCCAGACCGAGACCTTCGGAACGGTCGTGCCGCTTCAGGAAAGGTAGTGGGCGTTTTTGCCGAGCGCTCGCTCCAGATAACGACGGTAGTTCCGGTCGCAATGTTAACGCAATGTGATTGAAAATATCTGCCACACTGTTGCAGCGTCCGTTGCTTTATAAAATTCCATGTCAAGGAAGCCGTACCCCGTCTGCGCCGGTAGGTTTCATCCGTCCTGTACCACGTAAACTGCATTGTCATGTACAATTTTCGCAATCGTGCTTTGGCCGACGTGTTTTGTTTACCGTCGTGATTTGGAGTCACCACTTTCTTGTAAGTCGGCAGTCCGGCTCGTTTTTTAGCTTTATCCACGGTTGAAGGCGCCACTCCCAGCTTCTTTGCGACATTTCGGACGAAGAGATTGGGGTTCCGCTCGATACAGCGGGCGACTCTTGCTGTCGTCACTGTGGCCTCTGGCTTTCGGTTTCTTCCCGATCCAGCTTTCCTGGGTGTCGACACTTTTAATACATTGGTAACAGTTGATTTAACCACATTCAAAAATTTCGTCAACTTGGCGTGGAAGTAGTTTGGATTTTCGCCATGCACGTGCAAAATTTTGATACGTTGCTTCTCTTCGTTCGGCGGCATGATACTACACGCACACATCTTCAAAATGAGAGGTGTGCAAAAAAATTTAATGCACGATGAAAGAAAATGCATCGGTTTAAAGTCGACGCGTATTTGATCGAAACACCGCTTTAGTTTTTTCAAACCAACACATTCGCCTGGTCGTCCATGATGTTTTGGCTTGGTGGCGTTCGACGGGTTGAAAATGCCGCCTTCATTGGTGCTGACTGTTCGAATCAATACCATTTTGCTTCCATGGGTGAGTTCTCATGACTGATCTTCATGTCAGGAAGGAGTGCTATGTCACACGCCAGGTTGGACACAAAGATGGCTGATGGAATGCATGATGTATTGACTTGGTTGTGCCCCCTTGCCAGTCCGGACCCACTAAACGCGTTGTGGATTATTTGATTTGGACGTTTATTGAAGCAGATTGCTGGTCGTCTCGCCTAAGTGTGATGTATCGGAGAATTACGTTCAAAAGGCGTATTCTAGCTTCCGGCGTTGTCTTGAGGATCGTTGTTGATAAATATGTTTTTAAGTGGAAATTTTCTTACCACTTTTCTATCAGCGTAGATTTTGAATTGTTTTTGGAGCGCTGAAACGTTGAGGTTCATATGATAGCAAAAAATTCTCCATTTAATTTCATGGTAAAGACATAATATGTTTACATTCGTGTTACATTCAGTGAAATGGCGTCGAATCAAGTGGAGGTGCGCAAACACATTTTTGTGCAGAACAGCCGCAAAATCAGAAATTTATTGGTACGCGATATTGCCAAAATAGTAAAACTACTGAAAAGTATCGTGTTTTGTGTTTGAACGTTATATGACCAGTGCTTGACTGTGAATTCGGAAGGGTTTGAGGTGGAGGAAAAATCGATTAGTATGCATCTCAACAAATGGACAAGAAAGTGGTATTGCTCATTGTTGTCAAAAAATCCCAATCTTTCTGTGCAAAATGTTGGCTCGGAAAGATGGAAGGGGTCAAGATCGTACGTGCGAAAAAGTAAAGCTGAGCCAAGGGAGCTAAAAGGCGTAAAAACTAAAAGATGCCAATGTTTGACTGCCAACAGTCGGTGCTAAGGAGCGTTAAATTATTTTTTGCAAAAATGTGTTGTCATCATAATGGACGACCGAAACATACATATTCGAAGACTTTAAGCCTTCTGGTCTGGCTTTTGAGACCTCAAAGACGCCGTTGATTTTCTGGTGTTCAAATTCCCGAAAAATGTTGATTTGGCGGACCATTTGTAGTTAATGGTCAAATTTAAAAGTTTGTCTACTGGCTCATCAATAAGGATGTCACAGAGAAATAATGTCTGCAGCGGGTTGCTACCGATAATCAAACGACGCTCAAGGTTTTCTGATTTGACAATTAGCCTCTTGTCACTGTGCAAAACTATCGTCCTGGAATGGTATAAGTTGCAAGCGGTCAAATAGTAAACAATTGATAAACCAAACTGTCGGGCTTCCTTGTTAAATGCTGGGCTCGTTAAACGAAACTCTTTGACTAAGAGAAATGATGTTATAGTAGTTTCAATAGAAGATGGAGAATCGTCACGGCGCTCGTATCTGAGATACCGTGCAGAACCTGGTGGCGGGTGTACCACAGAAATTTCGAGAACTTTACAGAAGGAGGATTAACATCTTAAGGAACTGTGCTGTGTAGATATTAAAGACTGTATTCGATGAAATTTGGACAAACGCAATTGTTCGTAACTTTTAGCGTGTGGGTAAAAATTATTGAAATTTTAACTGAATGTATTTCATTGTGTTGTGTCATTTGTGTAATGAGTTTCGTGAAAATCGGTGGAGTGATTTCAGTGATGGCTTCGAATGAAGAAATAGTGCGCCAACAAATTTTGGGCACTCACTTCGAAAACCCAAACGCTTCTCATCGATGGATCGGAAAACAGCTCGGAATCGCACATTCAACCGTATCTCATGTGATCAAAACGATCAAGCACCGTAAGACAACCAAGCGGAAAAATGGTAGTGGCAAAAAACGTGGCACATCAAATCTGGAGAAGGCCAGGATGGTATTGAACCAATTTAAGCGTTATCCCAACATTTCGATCAGGAATGTTGCGAAAAAGGCGAAAGTTTCAGTTTGTTTTGTGCAGAAAACAATGAAACGTTCTGGATTACATGTGTACAAGGTCCAGAAGGCACCGAACCGGAGCGATAAACAGAACTCGGTGGCCAAAACTCGTGCAAGAAAACTGTACAGGACGTGGCTCACAAAACCGTTCTGCATTGTGATGGACGATGAGACCCACAATAAAGCCGACACCAAACAAATGCCATGACAGGAACACTATGTCGCCACCTCTAAGTTGGCTGTTCCGGAGAGTGTACGGAAGAAGAAACTGTCGAAATTCGCCAAAAATTTCCTTGTCTGGCAAGCGATCTACGAATGTGACAAAATGAGTCAGCCCTTCATCACCTCTGGGACCGTCAACGGACAAATCTACAAGGACGAATGCCTCCAAAAACGACTTCTGCCCTTCTTACTCACGATGGTCCGACACTGTGACACTGGCCGGATTTGGCATCTTGCCACTATGCCCGGCCCGTCTTAGACTGGTACGAAGATAATAATGTAGTTTTTGTACCAAAAGACGTCAACTCTCCAAACACTCCGGAACTTCGCCCAATTGAAAAATTTTGGGCAATCATGAAGGCAAAGCTCGTTAAAACTCCAAAACTGATAGAAAATGAACTTGAACTAAAGAAAGTGTGGTTAAAAGTAAGTCAGCAAGTCGGTCCTATCATTGCCCAAAATTTGATGAAAGGGGTCAAGGCAAAGGTGCGGGCATTTAGGTTAGGAGAAGAGGTTCAATAAACCAATGATGTCAAAACTTAACCTTAACTTAAGGAAGTACTTCCTACCAGAAAGTTTGAAAAGAATCGGGCTCAAGGAAAATTTTTGGTGACCTATTTTGTGTGTCCAAATTTCCTCGAATACAGTCTTTAAGATACATTTTCAGTCTCACTTTGAAACGAGAAATGAGAAGACAGATTAGTTTTTTCCATTTAATTCCAACTACCTTTATTGCTTATCTTGACAGATACGCGTATTTCGTCTACTTACTCTATAACTCGACTGGGTAGTACCCGACACTGAAGAAATCTGCACATTGTAGAAGAAATACGCGTATCTGTCATGATAAGCAATTAATATAGTTGGAATTAAATGAAAAATACTAATATTTCTTCTCATTTATAGTTACTTGCATTCCACTAAATAGCTCACACTTAATAGGATTCTAAGGCTGTGTTCCAATTCGCGAATTAATTTTAATTTTCACTTAAACTTGACAGATAGAAAATAATCGATTAAGTCTGCTACTCAAGCTGACTTATTTTTGACAGACGGCAACTCAATTTTGACAGACACCTTATCGAAAGTTTGTTAACCATTAACATAGGGATTTTAATCGATTGATCGATTATTTTCCATCTGTCAAGTTTAAGTAAAATTAAAATTAATTCGCGAATTGGAACACAGCCTAAGTTTGAAGTTTTATCTTGAGTAATTCATGAGTAGGGCGTTGAAGCCAATTGAAAACAATAAGTTTAAACGTGTACTTCTCAGAAATCTCGAAACGCTGTCGGAAATTTAATAAAGGATCGGGTCGATAAATGTTTTCTCAACCAATTGATGTAGTTGGACATCGTAGGACTTCTCTGATTCCTGAGAGATTAACGTTTAAAGTCATTGTTTACAATTGACTTTAAGCCCCTAATCATGCATTTCTCGAGAATTGACATCTACAAAGTTGATTCTAATAATTCATTTGGTGTGAATGAAAACTAGGGTGGTCATTATTTTTGGAAAAATCGAAAATTTAACTTTTTATTTGCAGAAATAAAGGCTCACCATACCTTACCAATCAGACTAAGGCCGGCGTGGCCTCTGCTGTACACAGAAGTTGTCTCCATTCTATTCGGTCCATGGCTGTCACTCGCCATCCTTGCTGTCTGCGGAGGGTCGCCTTCTACTTGATCGATCCACCTTGCTCGTTGCGCGCCTCTTCTTCTTGTACCTGTCGGTTCGTTTTCGAGAACCAATTTCACAGGGCTGTCGTCCGACATTCTTACGACATGCCCAGCCCATCGTAGTCAACCGATTTTTGCGATGTGTACGATGGGAGGTTCTCCCAGCAACTGGTGGCAATGTCCATGTTTCGTGGCCGTAGAGAACTACCGGTCTAATTAATGTCTTGTAGATGGTCAACTTTGTTGTTCGGCGATCTTTGTTCGATCTAAGCGTCCATCGGAGTCCAAAGTAGGCACGATTGCCAGCCATTCTGCACTTTTGTATTTCTCTCGGTCACCAATGAGCCCAGATACACGAATTCGTTTTCAACGCATTAATCACAAGCCCAATCCTACCAGCTTCAGCCTTAAGTCTGATGTACGTTTCCGCCATCGTCTCAAAGGTACGTGCTACGATATCAACGTTGTCGGCGAAGCCAAATAGTTGAACAGACTTCCTGAAGATCATGCCACTCCTGTCTATCCCAGCTCTTCGAACCACACCCTTCAGTGCAATGTTAAACAACAAACACGACAATCCATCACCTTGCCGTAACCCTTTCCGAGATTCGAAGGGACTCGACAGCGTCCCTGATACTCGGACGACACACATCACTCGATCCATCGTTGCTTTGATCAACCGCGTCAGTTTTTCCGGAAATCCATATTTGTGCATGATTTGCCATAGCTGGTCTGGAACAATCCACTGCAGTGCACTGTACCGAAATACAAGTACAAATTTTAGTTTTAT
>JASCZW010003187.1:0-25301 GCA_034211315.2 Aedes japonicus | reverse complement strand
ATTGTTATTGTTATTGTTATTGTTATTGTTATTGTTGTTGTTATTGTTATTGTTATTGTTATTGTTATGTTGTTATTGTTATGTTATTGTTATTGTTATTGTTATTGTATTGTATTGTTATTGTTATTGTTATTATATTGTTATTGTTATTGTTATTGTTATTGTTATTGCTATTGTTATTGTTATTGTTATTGTTATTGTTATTGTTATTGTTATTGCTATTGTTATTGTTATTGTTATTGTTATTGTTATTGTTATTGTTATTGTTATTGTTATTGTTATTGTTATTGTTATTGTTATTGCTATTGTTATTGTTATTGTTATTGTTATTGTTATTATTATTGTTATTGTTATTGTTATTGTTATTGTTATTGTTATTATTGTTATTGTTATTGTTATTGTTATTGTTATTGTTATTGTTATTATTGTTATTGTTATTGTTATTGTTATTGTTATTGTTATTGTTATTGTTATTGTTATTGTTATTATTATTGTTATTGTTATTGTTATTGTTATTGTTATTGTTATTGTTATTGTTATTGTTATTGTTATTGTTATTGTTATTGTTATTGTTATTGTTATTATTGTTATTGTTATTGTTATTGTTATTGTTATTGTTATTGTTATTGTTATTGTTATTGTTATTGTTATTGTTATTGTTATTGTTATTGTTATTGTTATTGTTATTGTTATTGTTATTGTTATTGTTTTTGTCAGCTGTTTTGCTTAATAGCCCCTTAATCTTAAAATGTTACTGGTCCATACTGTTACTGCCACCTTTTATAATTAATGAGTTGTTTAAAGGTTAGTTATTGGTTTGATCTATAAACAAATTATATGAAAGCTCATTTCTTTTATCTCTTCCGCTGAGCTACCCGAGCGAAGGTTTATACCAAATCAATAAAAGTTCTTATATCAGATTATCAGTGTTTGATCACTAAGTATGTTTATCACTGAATAAACAGCCAAAATAACAAAAGTGATAACAATTTGATATTCGTTGGAATCATAATTTTAACTAGTTTTATTATCTTAGAGTTCATTTTGATAACAAATTTTGTAATATGAAAAAAATTCTTGAGATAATACCAAATTATGATATCAACATGATATCAAATTCATACACGAATAACTGAAGCAGTACTTCTAGTAAGAAGCTCAATTTCATATCCATCACACGCTGGAAATATTCACCATTCGTCACCATGCTGTTAGAATTCAGTAACGTTCGTCAAATAACAGATGATAACGAAATTTGTCGATGTTGATAACTAAATTTGTTATGCAATAAAATATGAGTTCTAAATGATATCTGAGATAACAAAACTTATTTGATATTAGTTTGTTATTTTACTTTGCTAGGGTACTCTCAATGTATGCTCCGAGTTCCACTGTACACATGCCCTTTCGCTCAATTTTCAAAGATCTGTTCTATTTCCAACCTGCCATACACTGACGGAACTTTCAACACTTTCTCTTCATATCTATCATTCTAGCAAACATTACTGTCCACTCTTGGTGACTCATGGTGATGAGCGAACATCTCCTTCTACATCATAATTGTTGCTCCATGCACGGAGAATATAAAAACAAAACAAAAAACTTATGCAATATTTATTGTTTACCAGTGTACTCCTAGCTCCACTTCTTCCAAACTCACCTACAATTCAAGTTACTTATTGAGTTGAACACATCACAATTGAAAATATTGTGATGGAACAAGGATGTTAGTTTACAAGATATATGAAAAATACTCTATAACCCATTTAAGATTATATCTCGAAAAATCTAAATTTGGTCAACACCCACCAAATAATATTCCGATTTTGTACCGTTTATTCTTGCAGGGAGTTATAAAACTCCTTTGGGTGAATGAATATATATATTTTTTTAAGTAAGGTTCTGTAGGTTTATGCTTCGTATTGTGAAGTGACAATTTTAATGTTTAGAGTGCCAACCGTATTTAGTTTAAATTCATAAGAATGCAGGATAGGTATTTACGTTTAGTGTTCTTCTTCTATTTATAAATCTGTCCGTACTTGCATGACAACCCGTACAATTAGTGTAATTACTGTGAGTATTAAGCTTTCATATCTACCTGTTATTTTGTATATATAATGAATTTAATGTGTATGTGGCATTATAAAGGGCAACGCTGATTGAAACTAGAAACTTATATCTTTCAACTAAATTTTAGGTAGAGAATCAAAGGATTTAATATTACGAATCCAGAAGAGAATACAATAAAAATCTCACCTAATCATTTTTCTCTAAACTATGCGCATTATTTACCTACTACAATGCCAGCGGTTGACAGTTCTAAACCAATGGTCGTAGTTTCAAGGTATGAACCATCGCACAGTGGGAAAAAACGGACCCAAATTCCCACAGATACACCAATTCTTATGAGATATTTGCCAAAAAATTGAATGGTGCCATTTTCAGCCTGCGCCGAGCCCGGGAAATGGTCCATTTTAGCCCATTTACCCCTAAAAATGTTTTTTTTTTTGCCCGCATATAATCCTATTTCATTTTAAAAACTCTGAGGAACCGAATGGTGCAAGTTTCATTCAGTTCCGAGCTCGAAAAGTGGCTTATTTTGCCCAATTTCCCCATTAATTTTAGATTTTCTTGTTCGTACCCTTTCAGCTACAATCGCTGCCAAAGTTTTTGGCTACAAACAGCCTATCTTCCGTGAAAAAATCTAAAATATTGAATGGTGTTATTTTTGTTTAGTTACAGAATCGTTAAACTGTCCATTTTGCCCCATTTAACCTAATCTTTGTGTGTTTTTATGCTTTTATTCATATATCTACAATAGCCGCTGAATTTTTTACATGAAAAAGACCATGCCGTACGTGAAAAACACTAATAAATCGAATGGTGCCATTTTCAGCCTGCGCCGAGCCCAGGAAATGGTCCATTTTACCACATTTATCCCTAAAAATGTTTTATTTTTTAGTTGGCATCAATTTTACTACAATCGCCGCTGAATGGTTTGCCCGCATATAATCCTATTTCATATTAAAAACTCTGAGGAATCGAATGGTGCAAGTTTCATTCAGTTCCGAGCTCGGAAAGTGGCTTATTTTGCCCAATTTCCCCATTAATTTGAGATTTTCTTGTTCGTACCCTTTCAGCTACAATCGCTGCCAAAGTTTTTGGCTACAAACAGCCTATCTTCCGTGAAAAAATCTAAAGAATCGAATTGTGTTATTTTCGTTCAGTATTCCTTGTCAAAGCCACTCCGCCTTACGGTACTTTAATATTATTGAAGCGTCCAATAACAGATATAGGGCAGACTTATAGATTTATAACTTAAATCAAGAATCACCACCAAGCCATTGGGAGATCTGATTGTCTCTGTATGCCTCAGTAAGACATAAGATTTCTTGTCAATCGCATTTCTTATTGTGATTGACCCTACTAAACAGCACCGTCATACGAACGAATCGCGTCGTTAAACTCTCATCCCCCGCCCTCTCTCCCACCTCGCATCCAGCATGCAGCAGCCGAACCGGAAGTGATGTACGTTCTCATTTTCACTTAACGAAATTTCACGCTTCGGTTGCAGGGGTTTTAAAATGTAATCCACTTCTGAGTCTCCTGTTTTCTTTTCTACAAGCAGATATCTCGACATTTTCAAGACGACGACGATACTAACGTCAGTTTTTGACAAGCAGTAAAGAATGAGCGATGATTTGGTCACACATACACACACACACAAACACACAACCACTAGAATTATGCCAGGCTCATCTAAGTACGATAGGCGCTCTCATAGCTACCTACGATTGCGGATAGAGCTGAAACTGCTTCCAGTTGTCAGATTCTGACTCCAAGGCAAATTCAACCGACAACAAAGGAAACAATACATCCAAGAAGGCAATCTGTTTCCGGCAGATATTCGTATTATAATTCTCGTGAGCTCTCCGTCGTTGCGTTGCGCTCGCCCGGGCTTTCCTTTGGGGTCTTTGGAATGCCATTTAAAGTCCCAGAGGAGTCTTGAGAGGAAAGCGGAGGAGAATGAACAACGGGGGAGTAAAAAGATGGTAATTCCTCAACAAAATGAAATGAAATCGGTTTTTGAAGTGCTGCTTTCTCCCACTCTCGACGACAACCGAGCCCGGTACTGACTGACTGGCTGACGATGGATGCTGAATGAGGCTTGTTGCACACACATAAAGAGGAACAAGATGAGTAGCGTGCTTTCATTTTCTGCATGGACCCAGAACACTGAAGAAGCAAATTCCCAGTCTAGTGACGCGCGTGCTTGCTGCAATCGAGTGAATCCGGAAAAAAGAACCGAGAAGCGAAACTATAGGCAAAACGGTTGCTCGCATCAACAAACGGCCCATTTGGGTCGGATTCGGTCTGGGCTTTCAATGCCAGAGAATCCCAAACGGCTGTCGTCATTCATCATCGTTCATTTTGGCTTTTAATGCCTATTTTTCTGCCTGGTGAAGGAGAGGTTGATAAAGGGCTTTTGCAGAACAGATTGAGGGGGTGAATATGTGCACCAATAATGCCAGATTTGTATGGAACTTTCTGCCGTCTTCGTGGAATCAGAGTTATTATAATCCGGATACAATCGGGCAGGATTTCATAAATCTGTTCCAATTAAGAAACGGTACCAGTCGAGCCGATTTCGGTACATGGAATCTCAACGGAACAGTATCATTGCGTATTTGCAACTTTCCATAACTGGCACATCTACCCTGCATGGGGAGAATATACAGTAAGCATTCAATCCAGGTGTTATTATCGAAAGCTTAGTATGAAGTCTTTATGATATTGGCAGTTATCTTTATCCACTTTTTCTACAGGAAAATAATCGTTCAAATCGTTTGAGTCACGAATTTTAGAAAATGTATTTTTTTCCTTTACGAATTCACGCAACGGTGCTTCAGGTAAAGGGTGTCCCACAGAAAGTTGCACCACGGAAAAAACGCTGTATAAAATTACTTAGGTGACCGATGCTGTTCAAACTTCCAGACAAACGAAAATAACCCTTTAGTATGCTTTTTGGATATTTATCTCATTAAACTTCAAAACCATAACCATATGCTCGCCACCTTACGGTTAACTCTACTCATAAGGTTCTGTACAATATCTGGCGGCAGGTTCTTCTGTACAGAAACCGAATATTTCTTTATGTCATCCTCAGATTTGACCTCCTTTGGATGCTTCCGTAGTGTCTGCTTCATAATGGCCCAGTAATTTTTGGTGCGTTGGTGGGCTTCATTTTCTTGGGTATGAAAGTGAAGTTGGCTTAGTACCACTCCAAGTTAACATTTGAATAGTGGCACGAAGCTAGATCTGGCCAGAAGATCCTAGAGTTCTCGTGTTGCTTCAACATAGAAAGCAGACGCTTCTGTAGACACTCCTTGAGGTAGATCTCCCCGTTTACAGTCCCGGTAGTCACGAAAGTTTCTGATTCCTTACTTCCTCCGAAACATCGAACTTGTGCTAGGCGATGAAGAACAGCAGCCCCGGAAGCTGTCGGAAGTCCGGCTTGATTTAAGTCTCATCATCCACGATGAGACAATGAGGCTTCGTCACCATATACGTGTACAGTTTCCGGGCCCGTGCCTTTCTCAGCGTATTTGCCCGTCCGTCGCGATTTGGAGCCTTCTGAACTTCGTACGTATGTAGTCCTCCCGATCCTTGGCTCTTTGAACGAACATTTTTGACAAATTCAACTTTCTGGCCACATCCCTTACCGAAGTATTGGAGTTCCACTGAAATGTGATCCCGATCACTAATAGAACATCCATTCTGACCGCATCTTTCCTTCCGTTCGATGCTGAGAGTTTCATAGTTAATTCACACGACTCACCGTTGACTTCACGGTTCTCAGTTGTTTTCCGATGTCCCGATGAGAGAGTTGAGGATTTTACAGGTGCTTGCAAAAAATCAATTCGCGCCGTCGCTTTTCAACGCAATTTTTTCCAATTATCGAAAAACTGACAGCAACAAAAATACAACAAAATACATTCTGAACTACTTCTACCCAAGTTTTCAAGACAAAATACCCAATGGGTTTTTTTCTACAGCGTTTTTTTCGTGATGCAATTTGATGAAGGGCAAAACACTGAAAACATATTACACTGAGCTTTTACTGGAAACACATGTAGATATTTCCAATACTATAATAAGTGACTTTTATATGACATAGACAAACAAATTTGTCTTGACTAATCATTCACATTTCATTGGAAACATAAGATTCACTTAATTTTGCACCCTTGCGCTGAACTGGCCGGCTTGACGTGCCGCAAAGGCTCAGTAGGGATTCCAGGACCCGAAGCTAAGAGTCAGTTCCATTGTGGTTATTTCACATCAATTATTTTTTCCACTATAGCTGCACCACATCGATATTGTAGATATACTATTCTTTGTAATTTCAGGTCATCCAAGGAACTCCTTAGTATTTTAAAATAATTTAAAATATATTTTGTTATTTCGGTAGTTATGATAATTTATCTAAGGTTAGTAGTGCATGAGCGAGCCAGTCCACAATTGCAGCAGGATCACAATCTCTAGATTTGTGAATACAATTAAAATTGGTATTATCATTTTCTACTATAACATCCCTTCGCTATACTATCTATATTCTATGCCATTTTCACTGAAAAAAAATGTAGGAAGCATTATGTACGACAAATTCTACTCAAAATAGCATTTCCCTTATTCACCAAAACTATAGAATTTATAATCATTGCTTTCCTGTTTCCCATTATCATTTATAGATCCAGACCAATAAGAGTTATCGGACTTTTTATTTGTCTGGTTTTACTTAATCTTCGTTTTTGGCATTATTCATGATTATATAAAGTTTATTTCTCCTAATTGTTTGCTGTTTTCAGCTTTTCCAAGACTATTAGGATAATAAAACATATCTAATCTTTTTTTTCAGTTACAAACCAGTGGATAACAGATATATATTATACTTACGCTTATTATGTTATTTGACTATAACTGTGAAAACAAATTCTTATTAGATATTAATTTTATCGAAGCTGCAACAGCGGAAATCTTTCGATGACCAGCTAAGTTACGGATATATATTCTACTATAGTTTACTGGCTTGCTCGTATTTTTATTTTACATTATAAGGTCAAATTTTTATTTTATGTTATGATATTAAATGATATGAAATTATTGCATTTAAATTCATTTGATACTAATTGCTATAGTACCTGTGAGACTCACTACAAAAAGTTTTTGTGATTCAAGGAAACGGAACAGCACTTCGAAATTTTTGGTTTACTATTTTTCATATGCTATATAATTTCAGATCATCCATGGATATTCCAGGTATTGTAAAATATGTTTGAATCAATTTGTTTTCTCATAGCTACTATATTGTCTTAACTTCCAGGTTTACAGATGGAATTGTTACTATCATTCTTACATTCACTTACTATATTATGTATCATTATAATATCCATTCACTATATTTTTTATCATTATAATCTTTATTCACTATATATTATATATTACTACATGACATTGAATATATATTGGGAAGGGAGGGAGCATCTACTTCCTGAATCACATGAACGTTAAGTGAATTTCTAGTGGATATTTTCCACTGATTATGTGGTTTTTTTTGGTGAAAGCAACGATAACATAATGCAACAAGATACACGACTCTTGAGATTCACAGGAGACACAAATAGCGCTGCATGGTGAGCAAAAATCGAACTAGTACACTGTTAATATACTGCGTGTGAAATGTCAATCTCAACATCAAACTCAATTGACAGTTACATCTTCTTCATACCTTATACACACTCATCCGGATTTACCTAGAATTGAGTAGAGGTAAACCAAAACCATAAAAAAATAAAACTACTCAAAATTTGGTAACCGGGAGTAAACCCAAATTCTGATAAACCTATGATTTATTTGGTTTTGAGTTCGTTTTATCCATTATTATAAAATGTAGTTTTTATGGAAATTGGGTAAAATATTGAAACAAATAAATTCATTATAGTCCAACACCTAAATAAAGGATTGGATCAGATTTATGAAGAACCGAGTAAGATTTACCCCTCTTTCATAAATAGCCTCACCCATGTTTTGACTTTTCAGCCTGTTATATGAAAATGGGAACAACTTGTAACTTACTCAATATTTGGTAAATCTGAATGAGCGTTAAAGGTTATACGCTTTGATCGATTTTCTTATTCGTAAATATCCCAGCTGCAAAAACTTTGTTTTTTTTCAATATCTTAAAGTTAAACAGATTAAGTTATCAAACTTTGTGGCCTATTTGAAACGAAACATGTTCGAAAAGCTGTGGTTATTAAAAGAGAAAGTCCATGAAGGAAATCCATAAACCAGATCCTTTCTAGAAGTAAAATCATTCAGAAGCAAGATCAATGTCTCTGAAAATATTATAGGTGCTTTTACATTCTGTTCCCCTTTCGTACTACATCCGATCAATGTCTTCAGGCAATAATCCAAGCTTTTATTTCAATATTAACATTACTGTTTTGAATGATTGCCCAAAACAAGCTGATGGATGATGGTCTTTGTTTACACATGCACGACCATTAAAATGAAATAAAATTTGAGTTGTTTTCCACCCAAAATTCTTCTCAAATTAGCTCTAACTTATTTGGGGCAAAAACGAATAAAAAATCAATCTAAAAGTATAACATGTAAGTGAGAGAAATTGTACTGTATATCCAACATATTCAAGAGTGTTTCCGCTGCATGCATTTGTTTGTGGTTTTGTGTGAATTGTAATTTAAATTTGAGTTGATGCCAGAAACCGTGTGTTTTCTTTTGTCGTATGACCTCGGACATACAGGATAAATCTTTTTTATTCAGAAGTTTAATTTTTTGAGCTTTTTTCTCAACCGATGGCAGTATTAATTGATGCAGAAGTTGTCTCTTGCACAATAAACGAAAAAGATGTAAGTCGTGTATCTTTTTTGCATTATGTTATCTTTGGTGAAAGACAACAAACGTCATGGAAACGAGAACTTGTTATGGAAAATAATGAAGTTCTGGCTAACGTGATAAACGTTTAATGAGTTGTTCTTGTTATCATGATTCTTTTCACGAATGTGGTAATATAATTTATGGCTTAATATATATCTCATTGAACGTTATTTTCAATTTCTTTTATTTTGACTAATCCGATGACCAAGGCATATGCTGTCGGCGGGTTAAAGCGCCATCTGCTTCCGTTCTTTGTGCATTCTTCAGTGACTGCAGCATTGTGTTGTTGGCTTCTGGGTAGGTGACGTAGCTCAATGGCGGCTCTGACAAATTCTCGCACGGTAATTGTCGCTGGATGTCGGAACGAGAGGCTTCTCCGGGAGACAAATCTTCGCAAAGCTTTAATGAACTTGACAGTCATCAGTTCAAGATGTACGGTTTTTGTGTAGAAGCACACGAAACTGCTACATAGGCGATTTTTGGATTAACATGGAGCCCCAGTAGTCGAATCCGGTTGCCGGTGAACGGTCACGTTGCGTGGCGACACGCGGGTATCTCACGCCATAATCTACGGACTGTTTCGGAAGCAAACAGCCGCAACAGCGAGATGATGCGCTTGAAGGTTCCACCAGCCCTTATGAGTCCCAATACTGCGAGGAGATCAGCGATGAGTAGAAGCTGTGACGTTTGCGTGAAGATGTCCGAGGACGAAAAATCCGACAGCGATAGCGTGAAAGCGTGGGACGATGGTGGGTTACTGGATACTTGTTGTCGAACGAAGAGTTGTGGTTGCCAGATCGTCCTCGAATTTGAAGAAGTTCGAATTGCCGGCAGAAGGATGTCAACCATCTTGAAGACGAAGATCTTTGTCACTGGCTCAGTAGGATTTGACAGACTGACTAAAGTAGATTCGTGCTCCAAAAAGAGCCTGTAATTCGTGATTTCCATAAGTTTTAAAAGTCCATTGATGGTTTGCTTTACACTACTTGCCATTAAAGCGTCAAAGTTACAACATTATTAGATCCTTACATTTTCCAGTAGGAGCGAAATCTCGAACATGCCTCTATGATGAGCCCATTGGTTACCTGCCACTGTGGAAATGGACACGGAATTAGCGCACTTCTTCCATTAAGCCTGCATTTGTTGGATGTCGCCGGCTGCCTCCCCCGCTTCGTCCCGAAATCGTTTGCTTTAGAAGTTGCCCGGCACTGCTAGACAGCAAGATTCAGAACCGTTGCAGAGATTCTTTGGCCCGGGGCGAAATCGATCTTGGTATGGCGCCCGCCACTCAGAGGCGGAATTGCTAGCGCGTGCACGACTTGGCCCAAATTGGGTCAAAAAGATGAACTTCATTTCTGCTTGCGAACGGAGCAGCATACGCGCTTTCAGGCATTCTTCAGTGTTCACAGCGCAGAGGTGTCAGCCGTCGAGGAAGGATGACAGGGTTCCGTTTGCCAGGCCATGCATAAACGCCCGAAAGCAGCTGGTCTTTCTTCTTGCGAACTTGTCGGAATACACGAACTTGAATCTTCCTGGAACTTTACTCAAGGTCAGTAGCGATCTACAACTTTTGACCGGGAGGCTGCCCAAATCGGGATTTGACGTGCTGGTTCCAGTCAATCGAATCAATGTGCGCAGCCACAGGTGAACAACGTCAAAACACGGTCGTGTGCAAGAGCCACTGCACGCTTTTTGGCCACGAAATTCGCCGTCATCATTGCTGGAGTTTTACTGGGTTTTTATTCACTGGCGGCACCTTCCTGGGCAAGAATGCTTACACCTTTTGAAAGTTGGCACTGGGCCACATCTCGGATCGAAAACCCGGGGTTTGGCTTCCCACGCGCCTCAACACCTTTTGCCTGCGGCTGGCGATCCCAGGTTCCGGATTAATGCTCTGTAGGTCCCGCTGGATCCTTTCCGCCACTCAGGTTGCCTGTAACTGGTTTGAGCAGTAAACGATATGGTGCTGTTTGGCATCTTCAGCGCTCAAGTCGGCTTGGATCGGATCGCTCCGAGGTACCAGGTGTTTGCGGTCATACCTGTTTCTTCTGCGCAGAGTTCATTTGACGTTATATCTGGACGACGCGGGTTCAGTTCACGGTGCAGGAGTTCTTTTTAAAAAGGTGTTATACAATTGCAGATCACACAAAGACTGGTTTATTCGTATTGATTAACCCTACTCTAACCGGTGCGTCAGTCGATGCTGCCGTGTCAGCACCTGGTTCCGATGTTGATCGCCGTCCGTGTCGCTGCGTTGGTTGTTGCCGGGTATGCCAAATTATGCTGATGAAGCGCACCTCATTTTTGGACTTTGTACAATCGTGGTATTGCTGGATTGCAATGTCGTTAACTGGTGGTAGCAAGGTTGCTAACTCGCGATCGACTACTTTGATCAAACTTGCACCAGTTGTTCTCTATAGAAGTGTAAACAAACCACTGTCAATGATTTCCGAGTCCCGACACTAGAGGCGTGCTAGTGGCACGCAAGGGGCATACCAATTTAATTTTAATCAGCCTTAAGTAATTGTTGATGTTCTCTATCGAGTCCTTGTTGTTAAATTAGCTTGATATATTTGCATTCCGCTTTGATGATTTACTTCTTGGTGAGAAAGGTAGTTGCCTGGCGCAGAGTGGTTTTAAGCCGACAGTTTTGCAGAAACCGAAGACAGTATGCCGTAATCCATAGCATGCGTGCGTAGTTGGAGAAATTCCCGACGTGTTCATCGATGAATTAAGGTTCTTCTGCAGATAAAACAGCAATGCCGAGTGAATTTTTGATTTCTTATAGCGCTTCTTCGGGTTGAACGGGATTGGAATACACTAATGACCATTCGGTAGGTTCACTCTGTAGGCAATTCAGGATGAAAGGAGAGACCCCGGTCTGAAGAACAACGATGCAATCATTAGCCAGAAGAATAAAGGGTGTCCCCGGTGAAATTGCCCACTATGAAATTGCTCTAACTTTTTAACCGTTGGGTAGAGATTTAATGAAAATTTGGGTGGATTTAGTTCATAGTGCATTATTTACATCCTGCAAGTTTTAAAGTCCTGTGATCAAAACTCGCGGAAATGGAGTCGAAAAAACAGCTCGTGCGTGATAAAATCTTGCGCATTCATCACGAGAACAAGGATCTCTCGCATCGTTCCATCGCTAAAACGTTGGGAATCGCGAATTCCACGGTGTCGCGAGTGATTAAGCGGTTTGAGGAACGGTTGACCACCGATCGGAAGCCCAGAAGTGAAGGAAAAAGTATTCCGTACAACACCAAAAATCACACCCGCGTAGTTGGGGCCTTCAACCGAAATCCGAACGCCTCCGTTCGGGATGTGGCTAAGAAGCTGCACCTAAGCCGAAGTTTTGTCCAGAAGGCCAAAACTAAGGCTGGGCTTCGAACGTTCAAGGTACAAAAGGCCCCTAATCGCGACGAGAAGCAGAACAAGTCCGCCAAAACCCGTGCCAGGAAGTTGTACCTCAACATGCTGACGAAAGTTGAATGCTGCATCATGGACGACGAAACATATGTGAAGGCCGACTTCAAACAGATCCCCGGCAACCTGTTTTTTACGGCCAAGGATAAGTTCAGCGTTCCGGAGCATGTCCGCACTCAGAAGATGTCCAAATTTGCGAAGAAATTCCTGGTTTGGCAAGCCATCTGCACGTGCGGGAAGCGGAGTGCACCTTTCGTGACCCAGGACACGATGAACGGACAGGTGTACATAAAAGAGTGCCTCCAGAAGCGGCTGCTTCCTCTCCTGAAGGCCCACAACGTCCCAACAATCTTCTGGCCGGATTTGGCCTCATGCCACTACTCCAAGGACGTGCTGAAGTGGTATGCGGACAATAAGGTCAATTTCGTGCCGAAAATGTTCAACCCTCCCAACACTCCGGAGCTCCGCCCCATTGAGAAGTACTGGGCGATTATGAAGCAGCACCTTCTTAAACGACCTAAGGTAGTGAAGACAGTCGAGGAACTGAAGAAAGTATGGGTTTACATGCAAAAAACGGTTGATTCACAGGTTGTGCAGAATCTTATGGCCGGGATTAAGGCCAAGGTGCGGGCATTTGCGTATGGACTGTAAATAAAATACGAGTAAAATGGTAAAATGAAGTTGAATAGTTATTTCTCAATCCCTGAAAATTTGCGAATCAATTTTGTGTGTGGCAATTTCATCGTGGACACCCTTTATACCTGCTATAAGCTGAAGTGATGCCATTACTTTTTCGATGATATGTGCACCGATGAGTGCGATTTTCGACTTCGCTGTCAGGAGTGCTACCTTGACGCAGCCGGAGTTGTTCGTTGATCGAAAGTAGACACACGCTCGGAAGCGTCGGTGAAGACATGGATTTGCAGTGATGTTGGGGACGGAACTATAACACAACGCTGCAGCAGAAGCTCGATGATGGAAAGTGTTGCGAGTTGAGAATACGATCCCAAACGACTGTCTGGAAGTGTTTTTCACTGCGAAGGTGTGCGGAGAACTCGTGTAAATTATTCTGGGTTCCACGGATACTGTGGCATTGAAGGTATGAAGGCAGGCGAATACGCTAAACAGGTCCAAATACACTGTGTTGTTGGTCGAGAACCATTCTGCGGTATATCATACTATGCCGTCAAAATGGAACTGAATCTTGGAAGAGGTGAGTACCACGAAGGGTGTTCAATCGAAAAGGTTATAGCTCCAAACTGTAATAATCGGTGCGAGAGACTTTTGGTTAGACTCCAATAGAAGTTGAATTTATACCTGACACTGGCCTAGTTACCGGGCACGGGGTGGCAGTAAATGAGTGTTTGCCTGATGAATACTACGCGTTCAAGTGCCCTCCATTCGTTTTCAAGCTGTAATATGCAGATTTCAAAGCCTGCAGTGTATATACGGAATCAATCAGTGCACTCTCTTCATTTCTATTTGTTCAAGCAATAAACAATAAATTATTGTTCACTCCTAGAGCCTCTCAGGTTGATGGGCATTGTGAGAATCCAAAAATCAACAATCAAAGAGTAAAATGACGTCAATTTGAAATTTCCCTCTCATTTATGTCATGCCTTTTTATCGCTCTTCACTGTTTTGAAACGAACATCGTATTGAATTTGTATGATTTTCATACGAAACAAGATAGTTATGATCTTCATTCGCATCCAAGCATTAGACAATTATCCGATATCCGAATGTTTCTTGTTAGAGGGCGCAAACGAATGACTTTTCAGTAGTGCCTAGGATGTTTTGGTTAAATGTATTGCACCTTCTGCTGCGTAGCTGCTTTAAAACTTCTCCAGCAGTCGTCAAGCGGGGCTTCGAACGGTTCTCCCTAATCCGGCAACACTGCAACTAGGTTATGCGCGTACTCAGTAGCGACATCGGGTAGCTTCAGTTGTTCCATATTGTACCGAACTACTGAAAGTTGTTTTTAACGGGAAGAGTTAAGTGGCTTTCAGCCTGACGCTGGTTCATCACGCCAGAGAGACGACCCGGACCCAACATATCAATCCCATCAAAAATCACGAACCGGGATCAAAGCATGTCTTCCTTTGATTTTTCGTTTTAAAAAATCCCAACGGCGCCGACTGGAAATGATACCGAGAGTGAGGAGCCACCACACTTACCACTTCTCCACCGGCGCCGTCTGTGCCACCTGAACCCTGGCGTCGATAATATCCGATAAGTGCATTCTTTCGAGTAAAACTTAGTCGATTTGTGATGTCAAACTGTAAATCTAATGTGGTGTTCTCCAAATATCCAAAACGGGAGGCTGTGCTGAAATGCTGAAATCGATGAGACAAAGGGCAGCTTTTTCGATGTAAACCGACTAAGCGACAGTTATTTGCTCGAATTTTAGTGCTTGTAGCTGATACTGTCGTTTGCTTGTAAAAATGGATCTAGAAATTAAGCACATCATAGTGCATTTGGCTTCTAAAATACTTCGTTCTAGCTACGTTTTGAATATACCTTTTTCTCTCCGTCTACAATACCTACCACTAAATTTCTAAATCCAGCATCAACCAGTTCCAAAATTCAATCTTCTTTGCTGCTTTCTACCATGCACCAATAAAGAAAAAGATAACACCATAACCGCTGGGAAAACCAGAGAGAACGTTTTTGTGTGGAATACAAATTTGATGCGTCGGATGAGACAGCACTATATGTATAGTTAACTGAACTCTAGCCGGGCATGCAACGCAATAGCGATATCACCCAACTTGCACGTACGCTCATAAAACACTCTCATCCCAACAATTGGGCTCGCTTCATAAATTTGTAGTGCATTCAAACATGCAAAACCACACACACATAAATCCATAAATATAAGCCACACAGTTCCACTGGACATCGTCATCGTGCGCCAGGATGCTGAGGATTATGATTGCAAACATTCGCTTAAATTTAAATTATAAATCGTTGCTCTCTCTGTGGGAAAGGTATCGAATTCAATCGAGAAAATTTCCATAAATCTGAATCCTATGAGCCAAATCAAGAACCCGTTCCTCACTGTTACGAGAAATAGTTGGGTTTATTTTTTCTGATCATCTGACCTTTGGAAACATCAAACATATAACTGGATTCGGGCAAATCCTCATCGTCACCACCATCATGGATTGCAATCATCATCAACCATTCGTCAAACTCAGCCTGTTGACTGACTTTCCCGCAAACAAGGATGACGGTGGAGTCAGGTTATCAAAATATCCGGGAATTGAAAAATCTATATCCGGGATTTAGCGAGGTTGCTGGAATGAAATTACGTTTATATACTAGAAAATCATGTTTATAAAATGGAAACAGGACTTGCACTTATTGAACTTCAAGACATGTAACCAGAAGTTTCGACTAGAGTTTAAGAAACTTTATAGCCTTATATGCAGTCTTACTTGAGAGTTCACATAACATACATTGTGAGCAAAAAGTACCGGGAATTTGTTATTTGAAACGAACCAGTCTGGACTGATGCAGTTTTTATTTTTTTCAACATCTTAAACTGATTCTGTTAGAAAATTGAGCGTCATCAAAGTATAAGTGTATGTTTGGCAGCTGTTTGAAACAACTTTTGAATTTTGACACAATTCTCAATATTTAAAAAAAATTCTAGAACAAAGAATTCGCTTTAAATTTTGTATTTTAAACGACAGTTCTTGCGTAGGAATATTGCAAAAAACATTTCAGGCATTTGCTCTTTCAAAAATCAGATACGAACGATATAAAAATAGTTCAAAAGTACCTACGAAAAAACAAATTGGAAATTCATTTTGAAACAATTGAGTTCTCAACGTTCGAAATCTAACTATATTTTGTGACAACTTTTCGCACTCGCAATGTGTACCCCAATACGTGTAGTTCTGATGATGATGATGATAATGATGAAGAAATACTACCATCTATTGTATCAAGGTTTCTTTCCATACAGTGGAATAATCCGAAACACAATTTGATCAGAATTCTATTGTTGTTTAGGATCATGAATCTGGGTAGGAAGAGACACTTACGCGAAACCCGAGAAAATAGGGTAGAGAATCTCCTTCCAAAAGCAAGTTCATACCCACAACACTAAAATCGAGCCCTCGATTGACAGAATCAGTGCTATAAAATGTCATTTCGTTCAATTGGATAAATTTACCGTTCACATCTTAGGTTTAACAGTTAGAACAATACACTGTGAATTAAATTTATGAAGCTAATCGAGCAGCACATTTTTTACATACGTTGTGTTATGAAAATCAGCTTCTGGAACGAGTTGTTGGCAAATTTAGAGCATTGGGTCGAAATGACTATTTACAGCACTGGACAGAATAAACTCAATAGATGGGTTCGAAGAGCCCGCCCTTGTTCCGCGAAATGTTAACAATAGGGAGGAGGCAGTCCCATGCTCCCTATCCAAATCGTTTCATTTGTCATGGATATTTAGTATATTTCATAGTGATCATAATTACTTTCCTTGTGTTAGAAAATCTGGCTGAAAATAAAATTGGTTAGGGATACCATTCTTTACTTTTTGCTCTGTGTCGTCTTAGTGTTTCTGCTTTTGAAGCTGACTTTAGGCCTATACACGATGCCATATTGCTCGTGGTCATAGGATAGGAAAGACAACAGGTTAGTGAGATGGTTAGTGATCAAAACATCTCATATGGAACCGGTCAGCATATTGTTGTGGATATTCTGGGCATGCTACGCAATACCACAAGGCTTGTTCTGAAAACGCTGAATTTCGTCCAAAAAGCCATCGAAAGAAAAAGGCTGAAGGCATGATTTTCGATGCTCAAAAGAATACAGTTTGCTAGGGCCGACCCCGTATTCACCAGATATGGCCCTGCGACTTTTTCCTTTTGTCTTAACTCAAAATGCAACTTTGTGGAAAGAGATTCGAATCCATTGAGTCTTTAAAAGAGATTCGACGAAGAAGCTAAAGGCCATCCCTCCGGTGGAGCATGGATGACTGGTCAAGTATTGCAGCATGTACATCGCTTCAAATGGGTGTTATTTTAAAGTAGGCAACATAAATTTGCATGAGAGTTGGGAAAATTTTGTTTTATTTATAATCTTCCGGTGCTTTTTGATCATAGTTTCAACATGCTTTAGAAATGGATGCTGAATTTTGTTAGTTACGTTTAGTCACGAAATTATTGGAGTAGATCTTCCGTTTGAGGTTCACCCAAAAATGTTCTATTTGGCGCAGCTGTGGGATGTTGGAAGGGTTGGTGCTCTTTGGTACAACGTATATCTTCAACGGTCCATTTCCTTCAGAGATCTTTCGGTGTAATGAACCGAAGTGAAGTCCAGCCAAAAGACCCCATCATCCTTCACCTGACACGTCTTAATTAAGGCCCCAACTTCTACAGGCACATCGTTCTGTGTAACCGCAAACCCCGAAGGATAGAACAGTAGCTTAGACTTTCCTTTCTCGCTGATCGTCAGCCACAGATAGACTTTCTTCGAGAACATTAGGTGGGAAATACATTGACAGCAACGCTTGCCTTCTTGGTGGGGGAGGTAAAGTACCCGGTCCCCTGTCAGTCTTTGCCATCCTGCGTCGAAAAGGTCTCGTCAGAATCACGACGTCATGCTCTGCTGGAAAGATATTTTTCACCAGCAGTTTCAGCGGCTCCTTCTGTGTGATTGCCGGCTGCTCAGATACGGCCAGCCTCAACTTACAATCCCGCATAACAGACACATAACACCGTTTGGACGGCTCCACTTTCTTCTCAGTCCAAGGCGCTGAACGTTGCGGCTAAGGCGCGGAACGATGTTATTGGGAGCATGAGCACGATTGACAGCCCACGGATGCTACTCCGTTATTGCCAGATCAGCTGTATTTACACAAAGAACCAACAGATGATGTTAAGGACTAACATACTACTTCCTCAATGTAAAAAAAAACTAGTGACCCATTATAAAGCAATAACGGCGCCGGCCGTGCCCGAATGCTGGTCAAGTAAAGAATGGGAT
Source organism: Aedes japonicus (assembly GCA_034211315.2). Taxonomy (NCBI): domain Eukaryota; kingdom Metazoa; phylum Arthropoda; class Insecta; order Diptera; family Culicidae; genus Aedes; species Aedes japonicus. Next base: position 6,905 of record JASCZW010003187.1, on the reverse strand, counting down.
GGATGCGATACTCGCTTTGAAGGAAGTCCTAAAATCCTCTGCACTTCCAAGAGAAATCACTGGGATGTTGGATAGTTGCGAGAAGGTTAGCAACAGGGGTCGTTTTGGTTAACGATACGCTGTAACTGAGAGACAAGAATAACGAAAAACAAAACAAAATAATAAAATAAAACAGGATATTAGATATTGTTTTCAAAATTTGGAGGAAATAAATTATTTGTTGCCTGTAAAGAAACAAAATTAAGAACAAAGATATAAGTAGAATACTTTTAATCCTCCGGACGTTTTATGAGCTTAGCAATTTCTGTGAAAAGATACTAACAGTTATTGTTGCGGGCTGTCGATGGTTGATTAGAACTATGTATTGGACACTACTGACTGAAATAAGCATTTGATGAAAATAGTGAGAATATTTCATTGATTAAATGACTATAATATTCGGTTGTTTATTAAGCTGAGTTCCATTCGAGCTATATCTTTTAACTCAGTCGGTTGTTCTACTTAATAGCCCGTTAATCTGGAAATGTTACTGGTCTATACTGTTACTCTCCCCCTTTGTTATTAGTGAGTTGTTTGAAGGTTAGTTATTGATTTGATCAACAAACAAAGCTACTCTCAATGTATGCTTCCCTAAGCAGCCCCTCCACATTTAGTAATAACCAAACTAGAAATTCACAATCCGACGATTCCAAATCACGAAAGAAATTCCGGTTGTAACAATTCGGAATGCTACAACTTGGAAAAATTGTAATAGAAATCGATGAACCAACCGTCTCAGATTTAACGCTAATATGCTGTAATGATAAATTTAAAAGCTCATAACTGCAGCCTAGTTTGTGATATGAACAGTGTTCAGATGCAGCACTGCATCCGAACTTTGGATTTGAAAATTTGTGTCGCTTAACAAATCCTCAAACAAGTGTGCAAAAGTAGGTTGGCCAATATTTAGTGTCAGCCAGTGGATACGTGTGCTCTACTTCAAGTTCTTCTTCTTTCAAACTCACCTACAATTCAATTTACCCAGCTCAATGGACACATCATAATAGAAAATATTGTGATGCAGCACGGACGTTAAGTTACTAGATCCATAAAAAAGTACTCTATATCCTATTTAGGATTATATCTGAAAAATCCAAATTTGACCAACACCCACCTCAATGCGCGGAACGATGTTATTAAATGCATTAACTAAGCAGCTGCTAAGGAAATGTCAAAGAAGCTTGCTAGTAGGCTTAGATACAGGGTGCGGCAGAAAATAATGCGAAAATTTTCAAACTTGAGTATTGGGTTAATTCGTGTAGCTAGTGACTAATTTCATTCGAAAGTGTATTTGTTTATGTTTACTTTCAAGTGCTGCATCCAAACATTCTATTTGTTTTATTGCAAATTCGTCAAAATATTCGCGAAAGAAGTGATCACCAGTTTGTTGCTCATCCAGAAGAAGCCGAAAGAGATTGCGAATGGCAACAGTTTAGTAGTCGAGCACTCGACCCTGAAAAAGTCTGTAAGTAGCTGACAAAATAGGCCTATCTGTCAAAAGATAAGCTTGTATTGGAATTTAAAGGAATTTGCTCGCGTTTACTAGCAAAAACTGGAAAAAAGTGTTTCAATGTTTTATTTTTTATTTTTAAAAAGTGATCAAATGAAGTGTTAATTTTAAATTCTCCTAGTTTCCCAATCACAATCGTTCTACTAATACGCTTTTTTAAATAGTGTTTTAAAAAAATAAATGAAAGTGAACAGTTTACCACAAAAAAAAGTCCCTGCAGGATGGTCCTAACCTGCGGAAGCCGGGAAGTGGATGTCCACGCTTTGCACGCACGCCGAACGTGATAAAATCGGTCCGTGTTTTCATACAGCCATTTTCCTTTCGGTGTCATATATGACCCCTCAGGCCTGAAGGGGTTAAGCAGAAAGGTGCACAGCGGAAGGTTATCGTGGAGGATCAAAGTCGATTCAATGATGTACAACGAAGTTGAAGGAGGCAACACCGAAGATATGCAAGTCATCAACAAAGAAATCGTAGCCGTGGTGACAGGATTAAAGTTGAACAAAGCTCAGGAACCGGACGTAATTCTCAACGTAGTCCTGAATGCTGAATTAAAGGCATTGTATGACATATTTAGATCGTGTTTCAGATATATCTGGAGCTATGTATGTATGTATGTATGTAGGAAGCCACCATCCTAGCGTGGGTCTTGCTCTGCATGCGGTTCCACTTAAAAGAAAGATCATGCTTTGTTACCGTTCTAAATTCAACATACTACTGAATGAAGGGCCAAAAAGGGTTGGGCAGGCCCGTAAGCAGAGACACTTACGCGAAACCTGCGGGAATAAGAGAATCTCCTAAATATGCAATTCAGTTAAGCTTTCCACTAGATGGTTTGTTTGAGAAAGGCGCGTCAAATTCATTACAACTGTTGGAGTAGAATGTACCAATCATGAATAATAGACACATACCCTCCTAGACTCCGATTGGCTGTCCACTCCATTATAACTGTCCAATTATAACTGCAATGATGCCCTGATGCTTCCACCCCTCCCAGTATTTAAATATTTTTAATCAATGAAATATAATTAGTTTCATGCAATACGTAACTCAAATATAAAACATAAATAGAGGTGATAAATATTTATAAAGTGTATTTAATTTGATACGGCAAAATGGGTAGCTTGTACTGGGTAATGTTTCAAAAATTATACAATTTGCATGTCGAAATTTCCTTTTCGAACTTCCTTCCCTTGCTGGTTCTAACCTGTAACATGTAAAGGGTGATACGGTCAAAATTTGGTCAAGGGAAAACGCGTGTAAATCGGTGAAATCGTTTATTTAAAAAATCAAATTAAATTTCTTTTTCAAGTTCAATTAGTATAAAATTCAGGAAAAATATTCAGTTAGGCTTCCGCTTTTCCAAATCCGAATTGCCGGGCCTTACGCTTGACCCCTGCCATCAGATTTTGTACAGCCACCTTGTCCACCTTCTTCGCCGCAGAAAGCCAGTTTGCCTTGAACTGCTGCTTGTCCTTAGCAGTTTTTTTGGTCTTCTTTAGGTTCCGCTTGACAATAGCCCAGTATTTTTCAATTGGGCGGAGCTCTGGCGTGTTGGGAGGGTTCTTGTCGCTCGGGAACCACCTGCACGTTGTTGGTGGCGTACCACTCCATGGCCTTTTACCGTAATGGCAAGATGCCAAATCCGGCCAAAACAGTACGGAACAACCGTGTTTCTTCAGGAAAGGCAGCAGACGTTTATTCAAACACTCTTTCACGTAAATTTCTTGGTTGACAGTCCCGGAAGCTATGAAAATGCTGCTTTTTAAGCCACAGGTACAGATGGCTTGCCAAACCAGATATTTCTTTGCGAACTTTGACAGTTTCGTGTGCTTGAAAATATCTGCTACCTTTCCCCTTCCTTTTTGCCGTATAAAACTCCTGTCCCGGAAGCTGCTTGTAGTCGGCTTTGACGTAGGTTTCGTCGTCCATTACCACGCAGTCAAACTTCGACAGCATCGTCGTGTACAGCCTCCGGGATCGCGCTTTGGCCGTCGTATTTTGTTTATCATCGCGATTTGGAGTCACTACCTTCTTGTAAGTCGATAGTCCGGCTCGTTTTTTGGCTCGATGCACGGTTGTAGACGATACACCCAGCTTATTTGCGGCATCTCGGAGAGATAGGTTAGGGTTTCGCTTGAAACTACCGGCAACTCTCTTTGTCGTCTCAGCGGCTTCCGGTTTTCGATTTCCCCCCGATCCAGACTTCCTGGCTGTCGACAAACGTTCCCCAAACACTTTAATTACATTTGTAACGGTTGATTTGGCAACTTTTAGCGATTTTGCCAACTTTGCGTGCGAGTAGCTCGGATTTTCGCGATGCGCGAGCAAAATTTTGATACGCTGCTCTTCTTGCTTGGACGGCATTTTGACAACTGAAGAGTGAATTCCAAAATCAAAATAGGAGCAACATTCTACACACACACACACACCTTAAAAATGAGGGGTGTTCAGGTTTTTTAAATGCAAAATTGAAAGAAATACGTCAAGTTGATATTGACCAAATTTTGACCGTATCGCCCTTTAATAGTTGATCTCAGTACCTTTAAACATAATATAATCAGAATAATTAATATCAAAATGCTGGTCAATCGTTGTTGAAATTGTAACTTCGTTGCTTGCAATTGCAACTGTCAAGCCTGTGAAGATAATTATAAAACAATCAGGAAACCTAATTGGACTTTTAGTAAAAAGTACGAATGTCTGTCGTAGGTTCAGCCGAAGCCTCAAGGCACTATATACATCTTAATAAGTGGAGAATCGAGAAGGGATTAAACGATGATTGAGCAGAGAAAATAAAAATTAGCAGTATAAATTATCTATCAAGTAAAATTAATAGCACCATCATACAGTTCTGCAAGATTCAGGTCAGTTCAAGTTTGGAAAAATGTCTATTTGAGCAACATAAAATGAAAAATACATGCAGTTATAAATGCATAAGTGTAACTCAGATTCGGTTGCAGCTTCTTGCAGTTAAGGCACTAGATACTTCTTAGTCGTAAAAGGAAGAAGAAAGGATTAAAATAATCGTTGGACATATAAGGCATTATGATATAAAAATGATAAAAAAATATGAAAATAAATCATGAAACCCTGAATAATGGTAAAAATGTGGAATCAATATATAATTTCATAGAAAACAGTATATAAAACACAGCAAAAGAATATAATGATATACAATGTTAATAACAATTACATGCTTAATTCAGTGACTGCAGATTGTTGTCCTGCTGCAATTGTAGAAGAACTTGCATATCCATAATGAACCTGAAAGTAACTGAAAGCCAAAACCCCTACTCACAATTCACACCTACCTCTGCCTGTCAGCATCGCCAAACACTATGATTCAGGTCTTGGCATTTGACACTATGATTCAGGTCTTGGCATTGGTGATTGCATCAGGGATCTTGTGTTGCCATCGCTAGTCAACATCTACTGTTCTTTTGGCAACACACCGATCATTACGTACCTCGATACATGGGCGACTACCTACACTCTAACCACACTGTCTCGGTAAATGTTTTTTGCCGCATCCACACGCCTTCCAATTGCTCTATTGTTCTCCATGTTTCATACCACCGAACAATACATCACCATTACAAAAGATACTACGCTTTGCACGTTGCAGTTCGCAACAAAGCATCGTACGTGGACTCGCACAATACATAACCGGCACAATAGATAACGCAGTGCGCCCGATAACAAAACCGACATCAACTTTATACTACGCATACGGCACAGTTATAATATAGGTCACGATTTACTAGCCAATCAATCATGACCCTCAACTCAGAACCACCACACGTGTCGCACCACCACATCCCATTCTCTTCATTGGAAGCTAGATGTGGTGTGACGGCGAGTATAGCGAATCAATAGTACGGGTAAAAACCAACTATCCAAGCAATCACGATCTATCACCTTTTTTTTCTTTTTTTACTTCGCTTCTTGATCGATCGAAACAACCGTTCACCGCCGATGTTTGAAGAAGACTGTGTTTCAGAGATATCTGGAGCTGCTTCTAAAACAGACAAAGGCTCTGAACGTGGCAACTAAAATCATGCCGAAAAGCAGTGGACCAAGAAGCAGCAAGAATCGTCATCTAGCTAGCGTTTCCTTGTCAATACGCAGGCATGGTGGTCCAGCCTGGGTTTCAGCGTTCAGGTCCTAGCAGAACCGAGTCAAGTTAAAAAGGACGCATCGTCTTATCGCAATGTGAGTCGTGAGTTCCTACACGACCATCTAGTCGAAATCTGTATTCGTTATCGTCGGAATCAGCCTAGCGGAGAACAACAGCACATGCGGAACGAAATCAGAGATGTCGAAGGGACACCGGAGCACGTGGTTTTTGACTGCCTACGGTCAAAATACCTTTCGGCTCAACGCGAAGCGCGATGATGGTCACCAGCGGGGTTGACACCAATCCAGACCAATGAGGTCTATAGATCATTGCACCGAATCTATTAACCTCACTTTTTTGACAGTTCAGGGAGCTTGTTAACAAGGTGTTAGAATTTGAACTGCTCAAACGATATTTATCAATTAACTTTTTCCGGATTATGTACGATTAAATAGATTCAGGAAATGATGTAAAAATAAGCACTGATGTCTGTTTTCCGGCAAGTTTAATTCAATCTCAACCAATTCTGAGCATTAAATCTCAAACCAATCTTACCGAGAATATTCTAAGTCCACGTAAACAAGCTCCCTGAACTGTCAAAACTGTATTCATGACGGCTTCGTGCAATTATCTATACAGGTGGTGCAGAAGTGGTTAAGTTGTATTAGTGTAATGCAAAATAATATCATTGTGTACGTGTGATGATGCACAGCCTGAATTTTGTAAACATCCGTGACGTAGATTCCAGAAACAACAATTAACAACAGCAGCAAATCACAAGGTGGAATGTTTATTTTCGGTAATTGGTATTGTTTTCAAAAGGTTTCGGCTGAAAAATGCCTTTGTGTGCACTAAAAAGATGCGATCAAAAACTAAACTTGCTTTGCTATCATTTGCTCGCTTGTTTTTGGAGTTTTATGTCACTACCCGAAATTTTGGATTGTTTACACATTTTTCGTTACTAACACCGGCAAACACCTTCTTCACCACCTGTATACACCTCATTGAATCCAGATAACGTCGTCCAGAGAATTTGTCGCGATGAATATTCTGTGGAGCGCGAATGACGGAGCTATACGCAAATTACGTCGACTCTGCAACGAAATTGTTAAGTCATTATGTAATTATGTTATTCAAGTACTCTAAGTATTTGCATCGACAACACTTTATTGACACTCTATAGAGTGAATTTTCCTCCAATTCCAGGTATTGAAGTTGTCGCATGTCAAGCTGTTA
>JASCZW010003186.1:0-24340 GCA_034211315.2 Aedes japonicus | reverse complement strand
TCTGAGATGTTTGAAGTACGCATTTCGAACTAGAAGTAAAATAAAATTGTTTTAATATCTTCATAACGTAGATTTGGTTGATCGTTCTATAGAGAAATAAAGCCAAAAAATAATAATAAGAAGATCTACATAGATATTTGCTATACCTCTCCCTCTTCGTAGACAACCGTAGACCATCTGGTTAAAGAAAATGCCATAAGTTTACTCCACCTTTTGATCCTTCGTAGCTAAATATAGAACATACACAAAATCAGTATTCATGAACCATAATTAAGATAAATAAAATTAATAATTTCTTCAGCATACAGAATAATACAGTACTTTGATGAGCATAATAATGACCAAGATGTTCAAACCCTCATGGGATAGTAAATTCTCATTCAAAGTATTTTCTGTTCTAGAAATATCCTGAATGTAAGTTCTCAAAAGATTTACTAAAGGAAGGTCCATTAATTATGTCACGCAGTAAGGGGGGATGCTAAAACGTGACGATCCATACAAAAAATAATTGAAGGTCCATACAAAAAAACATGACAGGGGGGCGGGGGGGTTCATTTCTTGCGTGACATAATTAATGGACGTTCCCTAATTTTGTTTGATTATTTGATTCGGCGAATAACAGTAGAGGGTTAGAACTTCTTGGCCTAACCATAACGAGCGGTGAGAAAGTATCAAATATATCTATGATCTCAACGTTATCCATTCAATTACGCCATACTTTAGTTCAAGAGCCACAACATGACGTATTAAACGATCTTTATGAACCCTTTATTTCCCGTAAATCAAAGGAAACCAAGCCAAAATGAGACCTGAATATCTCAGCAGAGTGTATTTCTTGATCGAAGCTAGCAGCACGAATGAAATAAAATCTGAAAGTCATCGAATATCGGATCTGAAAATTTCATAAACGGTTACACGACATTACCCGGAGAATGGATGCTTTATTTTAATCGGGAAATGGATCATAACAGAATGGATGGTTTTCGAATAGTTTTCCGAGTAATGGTAGAGAAACAAAAGCACGAATCGAGAGTATATATGAATAATGCGTGTTATATAAACAATTCTTCTGCTCTAATAATAAAAAAGAAGATAGTTTAATAACATACCTTCATACAAATTCATCATTAGGCAAAATGAAAAGTAGCCAGCAGCGGAACAGCTTTCCCAAAATGCAGCGCTTCAGGTGAGATGGTTGAAGATGGGGAAAATTGTATTGCACACTTCAGGCAAATTGTATTAAACAATTTCACAATTCCGTATACTGCCGGAAAAGGTCAAGCACAACAAAAAATATCATTTTGGTTACCTGTGGATGGAGGGGCGCCGTACTACCACTTCCAACTTCCGTGTTTACGACCAGTCACTTCGAAACCGGAATCTTTCGGAAGACGTAAAGGGCGATACGGTCAAAATTTGGTCAATATCAACTTGACGTATATCTTTCAATTTTGCATTTAAAAAACCTGAACACCCCTCATTTTGAAGGTGTGTGTGTGAAGAATGTTGCTCCTATTTTGATTTTGGAATTCACTCTTCAGTTGTCAAAATGCCGTCCAAGCAAGAAGAGCAGCGTATCAAAAATTTTGCTCGCGCATCGCGAAAATCCGAGCTACTCGCACGCAAAGTTGGCAAAATCGCTAAAAGTTGCCAAATCAACCGTTACAAATGTAATTAAAGTGTTTGGGGAACGTTTGTCGACAGCCAGGAAGTCTGGATCGGGAAATCGAAAACCGGAAGCCGCTGAGACGACAAAGAGAGTTGCCGGTAGTTTCAAGCGAAACCCTAACCTATCTCTCCGAGATGCCGCAAATAAGCTGGGTGTATCGTCTACAACCGTGCATCGAGCCAAAAACGAGCCGGACTATCGACTTACAAGAAGGTAGTGACTCCAAATCGCGATGATAAACAAAATACGACGGCCAAAGCGCGATCCCGGAGGCTGTACACGACGATGCTGACGAAGTTTGACTGCGTGGTAATGGACGACGAAACCTACGTCAAAGCCGACTACAAGCAGCTTCCGGGACAGGAGTTTTATACGGCAAAAGGAAGGAAAGGTAGCAGATATTTTCAAGCACACGAAACTGTCAAAGTTCGCAAAGAAATATCTGGTTTGGCAAACCATCTGTACCTGTGGCTTGAAAAGCAGCATTTTCATAGCTTCCGGGACTGTCAACCAAGAAATTTACGTGAAAGAGTGTTTGAATAAACGTCTGCTGCCTTTCCTGAAGAAACACGGTTGTTCCGTACTGTTTTGGCCGGATTTGGCATCTTGCCATTACGGTAAAAGGCCATAGAGTGGTACGCCGCCAACAACGTGCAGGTGGTTCCCAAGGACAAGAACCCTCCCAACACGCCAGAGCTCCGCCCAATTGAGAAATACTGGGCTATTGTCAAGCGGAACCTAAAGAAGACCAAAAAAACTGCTAAGGACGAGCAGCAGTTCAAGGCAAACTGGCTTTCTGCGGCGAAGAAGGTGGACAAGGTGGCTGTACAAAATCTGATGGCAAGGGTCAAGCGTAAGGCCCGGCAATTCGGATTTGGAAAAGCTGAAGCCTAACTGAATATTTTTCCTGAATTTTATACTAATTGAACTTGAAAAAGAAATTTAATTTGATTTTTTAAATAAACGATTTCACCGATTTACACGCGTTTTCCCTTGACCAAATTTTGACCGTATCACCCTTTAGTGAAATTCCCTTTTTTCTTCCATTCCAAATTTCACCTCACACTTTGCTATACACAAAAACACGTTTACGACAGGATTCAATTTGACTTGCCTATCGGATTGCGGTTGTTATTATTAAAAAATTGTTTTTTTTCTGCTATCAAAAAATTTAGAACGGCCAGGATTCCGTTCCAAATTTGGCGAGAAATAAAACAAAACGTATGGTAGTTCTATTTTATTTACATCAAAATTGTTCGAAATTCAAATCAAATAGAAGGCCCCGGTGAAAATGGAACATTTCGTTTAGTATATTTCAAAATTTAGAATAGACCGCGACCGCTGAAAACGGCCTAACTACTCGCGGGTAATTATGCACAAATAGTTTTCCGAAAGGTTATACGTTTCGAGAATCGGCAAAAAGCGTGAGAAACACTAAATCTGCAGTATTCAAAAAGAAAGCTTCTTCGAAAATACGGTCACGGAACTTGTCTGACGTTCTCCTCAAAACCGAACCGGTGCATTCCTGATGGACGACGACACGCACGTCATTTTGGATGCCAGCACACTTCGGGGTCGGAATTTTTCAACGCTGTGCAGAGGACTTGATGAGCCTGATGATGTGAGATACATCGGAATCAAAATTTGGTAAATAAAAAGGTTTGGTGTGGCAAACCATTTACTTCTGGCTTGAAGAGTTCTTCATATTTCATAACGGGCACAATGAACAGTGCAAATTGCAGAAAAGAATGCATCATGAAAAAAAATTCTGCCATTTACCTAAAACATATAAAACCTCCATTATGTTGGCGGCATCCGCTCAAAACGCTTCTGCTGCGTTGGAGATGCTCAAGAAGGAAAAGGTCAATTTTGTCGAAAATGCCTAAATCCCCCAGCCTGTCCTAAACTGCGTCCTATCGAAAGATACTGGGCTATAGGTAAGCGACATCTCAAGAAAGATGAAGAGAAGCAAGCTCTGATGACTGCTTCAAGAAAATTTGGTCTACAGCAAAACGAAAGTTACGGAGAAAAATGTGCAAAATCTAATACGATGGTCAACTCGATTTTCCCGGCGAATCACGCAACGTGGGGTGGTGATGACGACGACGCGACTATCTCTCACCCTGGATGGCAACGGCTGGTAAGGCTCTTCATATTTTACTCCCCACGAAGGAAGTGAGCTGCGAGTTGAGTTCATTTCTTACACAAGTTCCTCAAGAAGGAATTACCACTGTGGCTGACAATCAGAGAAGGGAATGTCAAAGCCACTCTTCTTTCACTCCGAACTGGCCGTGAACGGGGGAATTTATAGTACAAAACGCCTGCCGGAAATTGCGTCGTTCATCAAGAAATACCATAAGGGTGAAGACGTGGTGTTCTGGCCGGATCTGGCATCGGCCCACTACTCGAAGCGATCGTTGGAGGAGATGGAGCGGCTGTATTTCGATGTGATATCTAAGTCGGCAAAACCGCCCAACATCCCCCAGCTGCGTCCCATCGAGAATTTCTGGGCCAACCTGGAGCGAAAAATCTCCTCCAACAATTTTGTCGCAAAAACTAAGGAGGAATTGATAAATAAAACGAAGAGAGAATTGTTAGCAATGGGGAGGTGGCATTTCCCACTCACCCCATCGCCATAACACCAATCAGACTAAGGCCGGCGTGGCCTCTGCTGTACAAGTTGTCTCCATTCTATTCGGTCCATGGCTGGCCTCGCCAGCCTCGCTGTCTGCGGAGGGTCCTGAGTCGCCTTCTAATTGATCGATCCACCTTGCTCGTTTGCGCACTCCTCTTCTTCTTGTACCTGTCGGTTCGTTTCGAGAATACATTTTCTGGGAGCTGTCGTCCGACATTCTGTTGACGTACCCAACCCATCATAGTCAGCCGATTTTTGCGATGTGTACGATGGGAGGTTCTTCAGCAACTGATGCAATTCGTGGTTCATTCGCCTTCTCCACGTTCCGTCGTCCATCTGCACTCCATCGTAGATGGTGCACCACCTTCCGTTCAAAGACTCAAGGCGCGTTGGTCCTCCACTAGCGGAATCCATGTGTCGTGGCCGTAGAGAACTACCGGTCTAATTAATGTCTTGTAGATGGTCAGCTTTCTTGGTTCGGCGAACTTTGTTCGATCTTAGCGTCCTTCAGGTCCAAAAGTGAGCACGATTTCCAGCCATAATGCGCCTTTTGTTCTCTGCTGGTGTCATTAGCGGCGGTTACCAATGAGCCCAGATACAACTCGAATTCGTCTACTACCTCGATTTCATCACCGTCAATTTGAACTCGTGCTAGGAGGCTAACATTGTCTTCTCGTGAGCCTCTTCCCTTCATGTATTTTGTTTTCGACGCACTAATCACAAGCCCAATCCTACCAGCTTCGGCCTTAAGTCTGATGTACGTTGCCGCCATCGTCTCAAAGTTACGTGCTACGATATCAACGTCGTCGGCGAAGCCAAATGATTCAGAGACTTTCTGAAAATCGTGCCACTCGTGTCTATCCCAGCTCTTCGAATCACACCCACCAGTGCAATGTTAATCAACAAACACGACAATCCATCACCTTGCCGTAACCCTCTCCCTCCGAGATTCGAAGGGACTCGAGAGCGTCCTATCTCCGTACTTTCACATCACTCGATTCCCATCCAAGTGTTTCAATCGGAGTTCCCTGATTGTCCCTTCCATTCCCATGAATTATGAATATAATTTTTTGTCTGTCAAGCCTATTTCCTCACTTGGTGACAATCACCGATGCCGAAACGACTCCACCACTGGACCCTACCTATCGACTCACTTGAGCTATGAGCCGGGACCAACAGCTTTACTTCATTCCGAAAGGAAGACATGACCAAATTTTCGCCTCAGAAAAACACCGACGTCTGACTGGGATTGAACCCAGACCCACTGAAAGAGGTGCCAAGTAACGCAGTCACTTGCCACTACACCACCGCGCCGGTAATTATTAATATGATAGTGTTAATATTTATGTCAAAATGTAGAAAAGTACTGCAATCATTTTGTATCTATTATACATGATTCTCATTCGGTTGATCCTGAAATGCAAAAATGTTGTTAAGTGTAAAAGTGTAGAGTTCTGTGGTTCGCACTTAAGCACGTTTTTGTTCGTTATCAGCGAGAGCAACATTTCACTAAAAATCTTGATTTTAGGTATCCTGAAAAAGTTTGTAAATGTATTGCAGTTTTAACATAACAAACATTCTGTCTGTCTGTTTGTTTGTTTGTTTTTGTTTTGTCCTATATAAATTGAAAAACAAATTTCTGCATAACTCGAGAACTAATCATGCAGAGGAAGCCAAATTTAGCAAGTTGGAGTTTTTGGAGGTTTAAATGTTTCTATGGTAGTTTGCGACCCCTCCCTCCTCTAAAAAGGGTGGCTTTCATACAAATGAAACTGCATTACTCGAGAACTAATCATGCAAATTAAATCAAATTTGGCATGTGAAGTTTTCTGGAGGCAAGAAATGTTTCTATGGTGGTTTGAGACCCAACCATTTAGAAAGGTAGCAATGGAAACGGAAATTTTTTGTAACTCGAGAATTAATAAAACAAATGGAGCCAAATTTGGCATGTGGGGAAAAATCCCAAAAGGAGGAAAAAAATATTGTCGCACGGTGATTCGAAACCCCAACTCTACAGACCCCTCCGAAACAGAATTTCTACATAACCCGAGAGCGAATCAAGCAAATGGAACCAAAAATGGCATGTGGGAGTTTTAGAAGGTATTTTTTCTGCGTGGTGGTTTTAGGACTCCTTCCTTATCTAGCTCCCATAGAAATGAAACACAGAATTCCTGCACCTGAATCGAGAACTAATCAAGCTAATAGAACCAAATTTGACATGTGGAGGTTTTTGAAGGCAAGCTTAACTATTCTACAAATTAAATACAATTTTCAACCAAACATGAAAATTATCCCTACTGTTATGAATATTTGTATGGAGTTTTTGTGACCGGAGAAGGTTCTTATGATGGTTCAAGACTACTTCCCCATCAAAAAGGGGTGGGGAGGGGGGACTCTTATATACAAATGAAACGCAGAATTGTAAAAAACAGAACTAATTAAGCAAATCGAACTAGGGTGAGCTATCTAGGGAGTTTTGGAAGGCAGGACATTTTTGGTGGTGGTTCAAGACCCCTACAACCTCTGAAGAGGGGGCTCCAAGACAAATGAAACACAAATTGCTGCATACCTGTAAGCTAATCAAGCAAATGGAACCAAATTTGGCATTTCAGGGTTTTGAAGCAGGATTTTTTTGCAAGGTCAAGGGCCGCACACGACAGGGGATGCTCTGATACAAAACTAAAACAAAATTGCAACCAAATAATAATTATCCAGGTAAGTTAAGTAAAAGTGAAACACAAAATGTGTATTTCCAGAATAGGCACCATGTTCTGATAGTAGTTTGAATCCCTTCTTAGTCAAGAATGGGGGATGCTTGAGTAACTCTCAGTGCTACATTAGGCACAAGAAGTTAATCTAAGGTTATGCAAGAGAAAACTACGTTCAAAATGACAGGATACGGCGTTGTTTTAAGTTAAATGGCTTGTCTATGGAATGCTTCTACACAGAAAGAAAAACCATTGTAGAAACTAACGATCCGAAAGCTAAATTAAGAACACGTGCCTACGTTTTATTTACAGCAATTACACACAAACACTAGCAAACGAAAATATTTTAACAAAAATCATTCCTTAAAAACCATAAAAGCGCCAGTTTGATCAAATTTGCTTTAATTTAGTTGTAAACATAGCAAGGCTTGCACCGGGTTCAGTTAGTCTCCTATAACTTTTGGTCCAATCATGTGAAAGTCCGAGAAAAAAATATTGGCATATCCGTATTTGTTGAAATAAACGTAGTTTTGATGATGGACCATCTCGAATAACTTATGAAAAGGGCGTGTTTCTTAGGTTTTAACCACTTATGCAAGTAAATTCGAAGCATTTCGAAAACGGTTACTTTCTGAGAGATCAATAATTTGCTCATTTCGATCAGAAATTTAAAGTTTAATCATATTTTGGCATCGAAAAGTGATTTTGATAAACATAAATTAATTTTATGAAGATCTTTCAAAAGTTGCTATGAAGACAACTTTAAAAAAAAAATTGTCCATGTTGTTCTTAGCTTTTAAACAATGGCTTTAATGTCGAAATTTAACCATCGAAAAAAAAATACAAACAGCGTATTCTGGAAATTTGAATTTTTAATTATGATTTTTCCATGTCAAAATTTAGTTTTTTAAATTTTTTTGCATGGACATTTTGATTCTCTACCATTTTTTCTCAGAGCCCTTCTCAAAAGTTACTCTCGTATCAAAACGACTGTTCCTCGGCCCAAAATAAAGATTGGATTCGGAAAAAATGGGACACTTTGTTTTGGGTGTAACTTTTTATCGCGTGGGTAAAATTAAGTGGGTAATACTAGTTTAAAGTGTAATGTGTATGTGTGCAAAATTTTATTGGCTAAAATCTCTATAATAAACTAGAAATTAGAAGAAGAATTAGTATCTTCCATTTAATTCCAACTACCTTTGCTTATCTTCGACAGATACGCGTATTTCGTCTACATATGCAGATTTCTTCAGTGTCTCGTACTAATAACTCGAGTCGAGTTATTAGTACGAGACACTGAAGAAGTCTGCACATTGTAGACGAAATACGCGTATCTGTCGAAGATAAGCAAAGATAGTTGGAATTAAATGGAAGATACTAATTCTTCTTCTAATTTCTAGTTACAGGTATTCCACTAAACAGCTCAAACCCTCTAGGATTCTATAATAAAGAAAAAAAAATTTATTGCGATCTGTCGGGTAGTTTTCAAGATGCATTCGAAACAAGAAGAGCTAAGCCAGCAAATCTTGAGCGTGGTGATCGATAATCCTGGTCAGTCGCACAAATGGATCGACAAAAGGCTTGGAATTCACCATTCCACCGTGTCCCGTGTTGTGAAGATGTTCCAGAAGACAAAGACCATCGAGCGGCGCGCTGGAAGCGGCCGAAACACGAAAACGGGATACCCAGAGAAGGCGCGGAAGATAAGGGAGTACTTTAAGAATAACCCGAACCTTTCCACCAGAGACGTGCCAAAAAGGTTCGTCCAGCAGACCATGAAGTGGGCTCGGCTACGTATTTTTATGGTCAGCAGGCGCCAAACCAGACTGACAAGCAAAACACGGTGGCCAAATTGCGTGCGCGGAAGCTGGACCGTGAGTCACTGGTCAAGCCAGGCTGTCTCATCGTGGACGACGAGACATAATCAAGGCGGACACCAAACAAATCCCCGGCCTCGAGTTTTTTGTCAGTACGTCCCGTATGGAGGTTCCGGAAAAGCTCCGGAAGAGAAAAATGAACAAATTCACGAAGAAGTACCTTTTGTGGCAGGCGATCTGCGAATGCGGACGGTACAGCAAGCCGTTCGTTACAACCGGCACCATAAACGGGCAGATTTATCGAGAGGAATGCTTGCAAGAGCGCTTGCTGCCCTTTCTCCGCTTTCACCGTGGTCCCACGCTGTTCTGGCCGGAACTCGCTTCGTGCCATTACGCCAAGCTTGTAATGGATTGGTACGAAGCGAAGGGCATTAATGTGGTCCCGAAGGAGGCGAACCCGCCAAATACACCAAAACTTCATCCGATCGAAAAGTTTTGGGCAATAATGAAAAAGAAGTTGAAGAAAAGGGGAAAAAAATTCAAAACCGATGAAACTTTGAAGAAAAACTGGGAGAAATTGTGTAAAGAAGATGGACAAAGCCTCGCCCAAGATCTCATGAGCAGTGTTAAGAGAAATGTAGCTTGGGGGAGGAAATTCAATAAATAAATTATTCCAAAACATAGCTAATAAATAGTTATTCAATCCCTGAAAATTTGAAAAGTATTCGATTAAAAATGAATTTTTGGTGATCATTTTTGTGTGTCTCATTTTTTCCGAGTCCAGTCTTTACTTATACTATTATTCCGAACACGTTTGCAAAGTTTCGGTCAAATCTAACACACTAAAATTTTGTCATTTACTGATTTGGCGTGAAACCGCTGTATGACATCACCTTATACATGCATTATTTTCAATAGTTTAGTGTTAAAATTCAATTGTTTTAAATATTGGAATCAGAGCGTTGAAAATTTCCCAATCGATTGTGCAAACATTTTGGAAATCGATCGTGAAATGACTTAGCTATTAACGTGAAAAACCTTAACACTTTTCATTATGCTTCAACTTTTCGCACTCGCAACATGTCCTACGTCATGTTCTACGTCTAGTCCTACGTCAAAATTATCGTTGGGAGCATCTAGTGTAACAAGGTTAAGCGGTGCCCCATTTCTCTTCAAACGGACCTAGCCCCGTATGGCGTGTGGTTAGCGCCATTACTCGCTCTCTGAAAAGAGAAGAATATTTGAGAATATAAGAAAGCTACTTAGACTTCTTAAATAGCAGCAACAACATTTTAGTGATACAAAATAATGAAAGTTTTTCAAGACGATCAGGAAGCTTATAAGCAATGGAATTTTGTTTGTAGTACAATCATATGATGAGTTATAATAAATAATGTAATAAACTGTACCATAAGTCATGAGACACATTTGCTCGCAGGACACGTGTTGACATTGGTGGAACTAGACAATTAGTCTGGAGGGAGCCTGGAGGGGGCCTGTCCAAAGGTTTTTTTTTTTCGTTTATAGGAATATTAAAAAGAGCGACGAAAGTACCGTCATTGTTGGGGACAGGTTATTTTAATTGTTAAATCAAAACAGTTTTAATCGAATAATTAGGTCTATTCTGCGCCTTGGTGAGTCGAGATCTCTTAAAAGAATCGAGTGTGGTGAATATATACCTCGTATTATTCTTTGTGGATCAAATAAAGAATGGACTAACACGATGTTACTGTAGTCACATTAATCGATTCTCTTGAGCCTTTATAGATTGGATGTAATATAAACTTTCAGTTCCGCTCGCAAGGTTTCCAAAGCTATATTGAACTTTTCATGGCGCAAAAAATTCAAACGACAGTTGCTTAGGTTTGCAGGTTTTGTTGTTTTATATCTAGAGCATCTGAATAATGGTCTATGAACTCCTGCCAATTTGCCTTATCTTAACGCGATAACCAGTCAGCTGACTCAGCAAATGGCATGTTGTTGAACATCTTCTCCAGATGTCCTACAAAATTGTCGATTACCTATTAAAGTAATAAAAATAAAACACAAAATATCTGAACTGCCGGTAATTGCAACTCAGTCCCATTTGAATTTCTATCAATTTTTAGTTAGCATCATGAATCAGTTTATATATTAGTCTTCGTTGCTATAATTCTCCTAGTGTACCTAGTTCACTGATCACAGTTCCTCCATTGATTATGATCTCTCCATCTCACCATTCAGTTCAGATAACATAAATATGACTTGCAAAGTCATAATCAAGTTACTACAACTAATTATTTTCGTAGTGTGCTACTTGGGATTTTTTCCCATTAGTACGTTAATGAATAAACTTCTATCTCCATATTTTGCTTATCGACATTCGTTAGCTTCGGAATACGTACATACAAAAGTGTTTCAAAACTTATGTTTCAACTTAACAGGCTCTACATTTTATTGTCGCTTTTATTTTAGTTATGAGTCTTAAGGTTTTAATATTAATAAAATTGAATTATTAGAATTCAGAACTATCTTAGGCTAAAGCGTAGGACTTTTGTTAAGCAGTATTTTGAAGCAAACGCATTATATGAAGAATATAATTAGTTATTCAAAACAAGCTGTTAAGAGGATCAGCAAACAACCTTTTACTGGGTTTCTCTAGGAGGTTGTTGAGTAAACAACGACGAGAAAAACATTACTAGTAAAACTGAGAAGCTATGTTTTCAAAAACTCCAAATTGGATATTGGTTTCCATCACATGTGGTCTTTAGGGAGTGTAAAAACAGAGATTTCACATTGCTAGAACCATGCTAGAAACATAATGTTATGTTCCTTTGGCGGTATTTGAGCACGATCAGGCGTATACATTTTTGCCAGTCAGTGAGGCGGATCCGTGACCTTGTGGCAAAAGTGTGTGCGTTTGCTTCGAAATACTACTTAACAAAAGCCCTACGTTCAATTTAATAACCTGCCGAACTCTCTCGGACCTATCGATACTTTCTCTTCACATCTTTGGTACTAGCAAAAATTGCTGTTCACTACTGGGATCTCATGACGTTGGGAAGATATTTTCAATTTCAAAACATTTTAACAGACGCAAACTCCCGAGCGAGGTGATGTAATGTTTGTATTTGTATTTGTATTTGTCTTTGATTCATCGGACTTTGTGAAGTACCTAAATCTAATAAAAGTCAACGTTAAAAACGGTTCAGCAAGCGGTGACGAAATCTTGAGGCGGACATGTTGAAATCAAATTCGTCGGATTCTACGTTGAAACGGCGGATCATGGCAACAATCGAACTATTTGCAGCATGATTATGCATAAGCATATAGATTGATTCTCGACAGCAACTCAGGAATATCATATTCAGATAAGAGAAGCTTGGCTACGAATACAGATTGCGAGACATTCCTTCGTTTAGCCAGAGTATCCAGCCCTAGTAGACGACAGCGATCGGCGTAAGCAGGCAAGTTTAACGGGTCACTCCATGGAAGGTGGCGCAAAGCATATCTTACAAATCTGCGTTGGACAGCTTCAAACCGCGCTCTCCATACAGCCTGGAGGGGGTTCCATACAGCAGATGCAAACTCAACAATAGAGCGTACCAGCGAGCAGTAAAGCGCTTTGAAACACAGCGGATCACGAAACTCATTGGAGATTTTGAACATGAACCCAAGCTGGCGATTGGCTTTATCAATGGTACCTGAGAAGTGGCGAGTAAATGTTAGTTTTTCGTCCAATACAACTCCGAGATCTTTCACATGATCAACCCGTTGAAGTGGAGATCCAGCAATACTGTAATCAAACTGGATAGCATTATTCGTTCGACCAAAACTTATTACGCAACATTTTGAGATGCTCAGAATCATCATATTTCGCTCGCACCAATTACTGAATATTTCAAGAAGATTCTGTAGTTCGTAGCAGTCTGCTCGGCTTCGAACAACTAGATAAATTTAAGGTCGTCTGCAAACAACAACAGAAAACCTCCATTAAGCAATATGAGGGAAACATCGTCAGCAAGAACAGATTGCTGTCCCAGGGTCCCAGGGTGCTTCCTTGGGGAACTCCGGAATGGTTCGAAAAATAGTCCGATGAATTGTTTGACAGATACTTGACATTGCACAAGATAAGATCGAAGCCATCTGTAGAAAGCAATGGAACAACAAATTTTATCCGGTTTGCAAGCAGTAAGTCATGGTTAACTTTATCGAAGGCAGATTTGAGATCGGTATAAACAGCATCGACTTGAAGTTTTTTACATGCGTTCTCCATGCGAAACGACGTAGAGCTGATAAGATTCGTTTCAACAGAGCGGCCGGGATAAAAGCCGTGTTGATAGGGGCTAATGTAATTCTTGCAGGTAGTACAAAATTTGTCGTTTTTCAGCGACTCAAATACTTTTGATTCCACACCGAGTGAAGTAATGCCACGGTAATTTATTATATCACGTTTGCCTCCTTTCTTGAAAACTGGAACTTCCGATGCATTGGAAATTTTGATTGCTGGAGTGATAAGTTGAATAGCAGAGAAAGTGGAGTAGCTAAAATGTCAAGGCATTTTTCAACACAGCAGAAGGAATCACGCTAGGTCCAGGATTAAAGGACGATTTGGTCTTGCGTATCACCGAAAGAACCACCTGACCGTCGACAGTAAAGACATCCATGTTAATCACATCGCTGGGTACTTCCCGCACAGCACTTTCATTCCTGCGCACTTTAGTCTTTCAGAAATAGTTACTCGTTCAAACTATTTCTGAAGGTAGCAAAGTACAAACGCAACTTAAACTGGAAAAAACTGTTTCATTTCAAATTAGAAATATATTAGAGAAAAATCCTGGGGGGGGGGGGGGGCTACAGAATTCTGGCACCCTAGGCACCCCCAGTAGTTACGCCAATACGTGTTGAATTTTTCAATGAAAAATCTAAGTACGGGATCCTCTTTGAATCCTTCGACAAAGTTCAAAACCGATTACTGCCCCCTTCAAATAGCTAGAAGAAAAACCCATTTGAACTACAACCCAAAGTTTCTATGCCAGGTCCTCCTGACGACTCACTCCCACAACCGCAAACAATTCACATGTAAATACATGGAATCAATTTACCCCGGAGGTATTATCCATACCCGAAATGGTCCCTTTTTTGCCACAACTGTAAATACTGCAGTGCTCAGTTCAAAAAACGATTACAAAGCATTTCGGTGATCACTAACAAGCCATCCGTTCCATTCCACTCCAATCCAATCCCCATTTGCATCCGCACAACTTGTCAATCGTCAGTGCCGGTAGTTGTGGCAGTACATATTAATTTTTCCATCCATATCTGCAACAACTGAGGCCGTAGCATCCTCGTTCCACCGTTCGACGAGCCCATCGAGCTTCCGAATCAAGCCGCACGGGGTGGCTGGGTGGTGTCCCCAATGAAAATGGACCAAAAATTGTAACATTGTTGCATTCCATCCTTTGTAGTTGCTGTCGCAGGTAAACCATACACTCTGAAACTTGCTGCTGCAGCAGATCAAAGGAACGTTAACCCAATTGCGATGCACGACAACGAGGAATTCTTTCCCCCCACCCCCGTCCACCTCCTCCTGAGCAGTCAGCTTTGAATTCAGGGAAAAACTTTGCGGTTTACAACTATCCCATAGGGTGAAAGGTCGCAATCGGCAAATGGGGAGAAATTCTCTCGGTGTCACTATCCGGGATGCAAACAATGAAAATTGCGACAACATTTTCGTCCGATGTGAAGTTATTCTTTAGGATGCAGAAAAAAAGAGAGGGAGGGAGTTGGGGGGCTTTATGTAAAATTGATTGTGCAAATATTTCTGCATGCAGTTGATCGGAAGCGGAAGCGACATGGCGAGTGCAAATGTGTTGTAATTTTTGTAATAATTCATTGAAATTGGATTATTACTGCGGCCGCCTTGCCTCCCGCTGTTGCATCGACGTCATTGGGTCCAGCAGCCGCTTGGGATTACCGAGAGAGGTCTGATTTGCTTTGTTGTGCTGCCCGTTGATTGTTCAGCTGACAAGAAGAGCGAAAAAGGCAATCAGGAAGTGACGCTTTTGGCATGGGCGGAGAGGGAAGTGACTCGCGGGGAATGTCCACT
This sequence comes from Aedes japonicus, assembly GCA_034211315.2. Taxonomy (NCBI): domain Eukaryota; kingdom Metazoa; phylum Arthropoda; class Insecta; order Diptera; family Culicidae; genus Aedes; species Aedes japonicus. The sequence continues at coordinate 9,423 of JASCZW010003186.1, read as the reverse complement.
GTGGCTCTGTTAATTAATTTACCATTCAGGACAATTGATGTAAATGCGGCTGTTTGGTTCTCACCGGTCCATTTGCCAGTTGGGAATGGATTTTGAGCAAGCAAAAAATATCGTTAAATTTAACGCGGAAATGGACAGTTAATGAAGCAATTTTACTACAGTGTTATTTGTACAGTTCAGAATTTGTCACATTGTCTGTGTTAATTATATGTGTAACACTTGACTATTTTGGAAAGAGATCAGTAAATACGGTGCTCATAGAAATACTTACTAGACTTCACGAAACCTCGGCAGCCCTAGAAGTGTTTTTGCTTCTAAAAAGCTGATCATTAAAAAAAAGCGACTAAAGCCTGTCCACGTTTAATTGTGGACACATTTTTTCAGTGTAGATTTTTAATTATTTCACGGATCGCTGGAACGTTTCACTTGTATGACAGCTAAAGCTCTCCATTGTATTTCGTAGTACAACTTGTTTACATTCTTGTACGTTCACAAGAGAAGCAAGTGCAAGGACTGAAGGCGTACAAAGTGTAAAAGGTTCTCAACCGAGATGACAAGCGAAATTCCACTGCAAAAAGTCGTGCTAAGGGGCTTAACACCAGTTTTTTGCAAACAATTTCTTGAATCTTGAATCTTGCAAACGTACTCGAAGACTTTAAACTGCTTCCGGGTCTGTTTTGTTATATCACAATGCAAAGGAGCGCCGTTGCCAAGCATTTTCGGATAAAGAAGGCGTCCAAATTCCCGAAGAAGTATTCGATTTTGGCAGGCCGATTATTTGATTTTGTATTTATGGTCGAAAATCTAAAATGTTCGGCTCTACCGACACTATCAACAGGGATGTGTACGAGAAAAAATGTCTGCAAAAGCAATTACTACCGTTTATCAGAAGCCACGACTCTTCAGCTCTGTTTTGGCCTGATTTGACCTCTTGTTCCTATGCGAAATCCGTCCTAGAATGTTATAAGGTACAAGAGTTCATACCAAAAACGTCCAATAGCGATATATTTCAGAGTCTTTTATCCACTTAGTCAGCTGATCTGCGACGTTCATCCTCGTTGGGACACAACGTCACCCCGACAGATTTGCATGACTAAGTATTTCCCCAATACGAATCCCTACAAACTTCTTGTACTGCCGCTGATCTGACCTGATCCACGAGAGCACTGTCGTACAGTAGGTCTAGAAGAACTTATCTCCAGCGTATGACCTTCTCGCATCGTGGAAGCTACCTTAGTACCCTGCCGCTTGCAGCTCAAGTCTTGGCACTGACATTGATCCAAACCGTAATTCACAACAGGTTTGTCTTTTAAATGGCAGCATCGATCCACGATCTCTTCGAACTGCAGGCCTTACTAGGCAGCTTCAACACTGCCACTGTCCGTACGTTCTTTCACAGGATCCTTCAGCCGAGAGCTGCAGATTCTCCTTTTTCGACTGATTTTCGTAGCGCTTTACGTTCCCCGTCCATGAAAACACCAGCGGTTCGCGTACTCCTTCCGCATTTAATTCGTTAACAACAAAGTCCTCCACGAGCGTAGTGGACGTACTTTCATCCAAAAAGGCCAGAACATCCATAGCGCAGTTTCGGAAATACAGAGTTACTGGAACCATACAAAACATGACAGCACGATTCAACCTTCAGCAACTATACGGATCCTGCAACTTTAAACTTCAAACTTTAAGCTCGTATTTTGCCGTAGTTATTCAGGCACAGTGCGCATAGTTTATTTTGCTCCACTGTCTTCAGTCGATGCCGTGATCCGTTATGCTGATTCCGATAGAATAAATCGGCTCCTCACCGCCTGAAGTGCACTCCCTTGCAGGCTGTTCTGCAACCGCTACAGATAATCCAAATTTGTAAACCCACATGTCTGAGATTGGCCACAACTCCTGTTCACCCTTGAAAATTGACAGGTTTTTTGGAGAGGGATTGTCGGGCTGTTCTTTGGACAATCGCTTTGTATACGCTTGCTGCTTCTTCCCCGACGAATGCTTCTTTTTCTCAGCCGGTAATTTCTTCTTAGACAGCTGCTGTCTCTAAACTGACGGTTGCTTATTCGTAGCCGACGGTTGCTGCTTATTCACTGATGGCTTCTTCTGCTTCTTTTTAGCTAGTAGACGAACAAGCAACTCTATTTCCTCTCGAGATAGCTGGAACGTTTCTTCTTCTTCCTCCTCTGTTTCATCTTCAGTGCTTTTATCTTCTTCGATGATGTCTGCAACTACGCTCTTTCCTTCATCTTCATATTCACATTCTTCATCTTCATCTTCAACTTCTTCTTCTTCTTTATTTTGCGGAACTGGAATATTCTCCACCGACTGCTTCGACGAACTCGCAACGGCTCATTCTGCTTCGCTTGGGCTAGCGGGGAACTCTTGCCAGCCGTCTACTGCTGTAGCCAGAACTTCAGCTTTTTTTTCAAACGAAATTTCCTTCTCCTTCTTTGCAGGATCACCGAGTATGCTTTCCCGATCAGCAACCGACTCAGCGACGCTCTTTTTCGCTTCCATTAACTCTTCATACATCTTTTTGCACCGGTCTTGGAACGATGTTTCGTCTGCCAACTCTTGCTCCAGCATTTCGCGCTCTTCCTGCAACTGTCGTTCTTTCAGCTCCGTTCCAATCGCGGTTAATCTTGCGGAACGCTTTATCTCTGCCGAAGTTTCTCTTGCTGAGCTCTCTCCGCTTCTCACGCAGAACCATTTCCTATTCGGATGCCTTTTCCTTGGCATGCTGCTCTTCTTCAAGCCTGGTCAGAGCAGTTTCCAGCGATCATGTGCTCTTCGAAATGCACCCAGCAATGGAGAATCCACCCTCGCTCCTCACTTTGTACCCAGTTGCCTTTTTCGCTTCGTTCTTGGGTTTCCGCGATTTTGCTACTTGCAGTACATTGACGCATTTGCTGCAGCTCCAATCCTGCTCGTTGACCGACTCCGTAGCGCCCGCACATAATAGTGGGCCCAAAGTTCACACTTATCGCACTGCAACATATCGCAGATCCTATTGGGAGCATCACACATCAGGCAATCTGTTTTCTCCGAGTTCATCCTTCAAAGTGTAATTTTTTTGATTTTGTTCGGATTTCCTTCAACTAAAGCCTTAAATTTAATTCATGTTCCTGTTCGCCAGGTACTTATTCACTGTTGAACTGATTGAACCGACCTCCCGACCAAGCGCACGCAGCGGTGTAGTCACTTTTCCCTCAGCCTTTTTCTTCAGCATCTTTTGGAGCTTCTTGTCACTCGAGATCGTTGGCCGTCCGGAACCGGGCTTTTTTTCGATGCTTGGTCTAATAGTGCCAAGATGTTGTAGATGCCGGAACGGGCGTATTCGGCGTCCACAAAGTGCCACACGATGTCCGTTTTCGACGCGGTGGGGTGCCGTTCCTTGAACGCGCACATTTTTGAACGGAGTTGCTTCACTGTTTTGCCATCACGGTTAGAGTTCGACTGATAGAGCTGCCAAATGTTGTCTGCTGACTCATGGGTTACTATGATTGGTGCTGCATGGGTAGTTTTGCCAGTGCGGGTGAAGGTAAACCCATGAAAAATCGACAATTTTTTCCATTTAATGCAAACGTTACGAGTGACGCTGGTTTCATGGATCTTACTGGTTGGATTCAAGCTATTGGTCTGGCACAACGAATGTTGAAGAGAACCATCAACAAGGCCGACCTGGAAGAAAAGGCTGTAGTCTGCTCTTCCAACGGTAACCCCAAACGAAATATTCGGTCTTCGTTCGTCGTTGTTAGAACTAGACTGACAGTCTATATCCAGCGATTCAAATGAAATTCAACACCAGTAAATCGTTTTTGCAAAAGGGTCAGATTCATAACATCTGCCAAATTCAACGACGCGATCAAAGTTCTCGTGAAACTATCGCAGTTTTTCCCAAGAACTGGCTCTCCAAGATTGGTCAGGTACAGGAATCATCATGAATTGCTTTGCTCAATCCGTAACTTACTGAAGGCATAATCTGCGTTGGCGGCCGGCTGAAGAACGCTGCTGTACCGGAACGTCAGACACATCCGTCCATTCTGGATCATCGACATCCTTTTGCCCGAGGAATCGTGCCATTCTACCATCGAAAGCATTTCCATGGCGGTTAACAAGCAGTTTCCAGCGTTCGAGAGCAGTTCTGGCCCACAAGTTAACAAGACAAGTCATCAATGAATGTGTCAAGTGCTTTCGCGCGAAACCTAAAATCCAGGAGCAGCTGATGGCAGATTTACCTCCCGAATGTGTAAGGGGCTATTCATAAACCACGTAGACTCTTCTGGGGGGAGGGAGGGTTTCATAAAAGTCTACGCCCCTTACAAAATTTGTGCTTTGTGCCACTTGATCTCCGTCTGTCTGGTTGTTAAAGCAGTACATTTGGAATTATCAGTACTTCTCACTATCCAAGCTTTTCTGGCTGCGTTGAGGAGGTTCTCATCTCGTCGTAGCAAACTGGCTATCATCATGTGCGAAAATGCGAAGAACTTTGTTGGTGCAAGTAGGGAGTTGGATGAACTGGCGCGGTTGTTTGATAATCAACAATTCCAAGAAGCAATATTACGACACACAGCAGACCTGATAGAATTGAGCTGAAGTTTATCCCTGCATGATCACCGTACTTCAGAGGGCTTTGGGAGTCAGCAATTAAATCGTTCAAAATCCTGTTCGAACGAACGATTCCCGACCGCTGGCACCTATCAGCAACGACCCCGATGATTTTGAGGCGCTTAGACCAGAAAATTTCCTAGTTCAGCGGCCTTTGACGGCTTTACCAGAACCCAATCTACGGCATGTGCGATACCAGGCTTTCACCGTGGCAAATGATGCAGCTGTTCACGCAAAAATTGTGGAAGAAATAGGCGGAACAATATCTTTCCAATCTACTCAACAGAACGAAATGGGCACGACCTGGACAGTCTAGCCGTAGGCACTATGGTTATCATCAAGAAGGACTTTCACCCTGGGTCCGACATACACACATCACATTTAGGATAAGACATAATCAACAATAGTACGCCACAATATTCGGTTTGCGGCTGCCGCTCTCCGACCTCGGTCACGTCTAATGCTCGCCAGAACACGCTCCACCTGGTCCACCTATCTGCGTGCTCTCTGCGCTTCACGCCTTCTTGGGTCCACCGGATCAGAAGCGAACACCAACTTTGCAGGGTTGTTTTCCGGCATTCTTGCAACATGCCCTGCCCACCGTAACCTTCTAGCTTTGGCCACCTTCTGGATGCTGGGTTCGCCGTAGCGAGTGGGCGCCGTGCAGCGAGCTCGTAGTTCAACCTTCGCCGCCACACACCGTTCTCCTGCACACCGCCGAAGATCGTCCTTATCACGCGTCGCTCGAAAAGTCTGAGTGCTTGCAGGTCCTCCTCGAGCATGGTCCATGTCTCGTGTCCGTAGAGGACCACTGGTCTTATTAGCGTTTTGTACATGGTGCATTTGGTGCGGGGTGAATATTTTGACTCGTATTGTTGTCAGCCGTCAGTAAAGATCCACCACCTCGTGGCATTACTTCCTAGGTGGATCCAGTCGTGTTCGGACATGTACTTTGTTTTCGACGCATTCACCACCAGCCCGACCTTTGCTGCTTCGCGTTTCAGGCGGGTGTACAGCTTCGCCATCGTTCCAAATGTTCTTGCGATAATGTCCATGTCGTCCGCAAAGCATACAAATTGACCAGATTTCATGAAAATCGTATCCCGCCTGTTGAGCGCGGCTCGTCGCATTACATCTTCCAGGGCGATGTTGAATAGTAGGCATGAAAGTCCGTCACTTTGTTGCAGTCCCCGACGAGATTCGAATGAACTGGATAGTTCACCCGAACCCTTACGCAGTTGTGCACACCGTCCATCGTTGCTTTGATGAGTCTGGTCAGCCTCCGAGGAAAGCCGTTTTCGTCCATAATTTTCCAGAGCTCTGTGAGGTCGATATCGTATGCCGCCTTGAAGTCTATGAACAGGTGATGCGTTGGGACCTGGTTTTCACGGCATTTCTGGAGGATTTGCCTTACGGTCAAGATCTGATCCGTTGTCGATCGGCCGTCAATGAAGCTGGCTTGATAACTTCCCAAGAACTCATTCGTTTTAGGTGACAGACGACGGAATATGATCTGGGATAGCACTTTGCGTTCGACGGAAACATAAGATTTGTGACCGTGTGGACTAGATATGACAGTTATAAAAGAGCAATTGCCAAGATCTGATTTCCAATCAGAGATAACATAGTCATACCAGAAGAGGAGAACTTGGACTCCTCCAACGGTGGAGATCGAGAGACCTCCGCACATCCAGTTAAGTTAATATTTAATTCAATTTTCGAAAAGTTATCTTTTATCTTTCTTCAGACATATCTCCCTGTCCAAAATGCCTGACACTCAATCCCAAATCTGTGTTGTCTAGTCGTGCATTATTGAAGGTAATATGTGTCGTTTTCGGTGAATATATTGCATGTACATCGTTTGCATCCAGATCAGGTTGGGGCTCAAGTCAAAAACTAGCAAAGTGCTAGTTGTCAGGGACCAGTTCCAAATGACTAAAATATTTACCTGCACTTAGTAATTCAGAAAAGCACCAAAAATGAAAAAGTGCCACTAAACATTAGCCTGTGCCAACAAATAATGTGTGATCAGCATTAAAAAATTAGGAATGAGCAATAAAGATGAGAAAAAGATCTTCGATAATCTAATTGTGACCGGTAAATCTATCAATAGCAACAGCTATTAGTATATGTGCAATAAATATGGCAGTATCCGCCAAATTATAATTTGAGCACCAAACTATTCGCATATGTCTTTAATTTGTTGATTTTCCCATAAAAACAGTAAAAATGAGCAATGGATAAATAAATATCCATTGCTCATTTTACTGTTTTTATGGGAAAATCTAACAAAATTAAAAGACATATGCGAATAGTTTAGTGCTCAAATTACATAATTTGGCGGAAATACTGCCATATTTAATTGCACATATACTAATAGCTGTTGCTTTATTTGACAGATTTACCGGTCACAATTAGATTATCCGAAGATCTTTTCTCATCTTTTATTGCTCATTCCTAATTTTTTAATGCTGATCACACATTATTTGTTGGCACAGGCCTTAATAATTTAATGGCACTTTTTTCATTTTTTATTGCTCAAATCTCTCTTTTAATTGATGATTAATTATGCTGCCAGTTCCAAATGTTCCAAAATTAAACACACAACTCATTTGATATTTCGAGGTTCGTCGTACTTAGTGACAGCAATTCGATTAAGAAGTGAGTAATTCGACCTCCTGTTTCTACGCTCCGACCGTCAGAGGGTATGGCCAACCTTTCGGACCTTCTCAGCAATGTAGATCGCATTCATTGCAATTTTAGCCTCGTAGCCATCGAGTAAAGGGTGTTCCCATCAAAATTTGGTCAAGCAGTAATGTGTCAAAGTTTCTTTTAATAAGTAAAATTCTTTTTCTTATTCAAGTTTAGTTAATACAGAATACAGGAGAAATATTCAGCTAAGCTTCCTTTTTACCGAATGCGAATTGCCGGGTCTTTCGTTTAACACCTGCCATAAGATTTTGTACAGTCTCCTTGTCCACTTTATTCACCGCAGAACGCCAGTTTCCCTTGAACTGTTTCCCGATCACAAGAGCTTTTTGAGTCTTCTTAAGGCTCCGCTCGACGATGGCCCAATATTATCCGATTGGGTGGAGCTCTGGCGTGTTGTAGGGGTTCTTGTCTTTGGGCGCTACTTGAACTTTGTTGGCAGCATACCACTCCATGAAATGATGCCAAATCCAGCCAAAATAGAACGGGACAATTGTGTCGCTTCAGGAAAGGCAGTAGACGTTTTTGTAGGCACTCGTTCAGATAAATTTCCTGGTTGATGTTTTCGGTCGCAATGTAGACGTTGCTCTTCAAGTCACAGGTACAGATGGTCTGCCACACCAGATATTTATTCGCGAACTTTGACAGATTAATGTGCATTTGATATTGTTCTTTCCTTGTATTCTCCCATACGCGGGGTAACGATCTGTGATGATGTTGTTTTTTGAGAAGGAAATAATTTCTCATCACCATGAGGCTCTAGGAGTAGACAGCATTTTTTTTTTGCTAGAACAAAGTTGTGTGAAGAGAAAGTATTGATAGTTCCGTTAGCTCACGGCAGGCTGTGAAAATTGAATATGTTAGGATGTTAGGTAAAGCAGAAGTCGTATGCCAAAAATAAATCCAAAAGAAGCGGGAATAGTTTCTCTCCCATGTAGGGGATTTGGGAGTACAAGTAGACAGTTCGTTAGAACTATTAAAAAAAGCTATCGGTAGTATATGAGCACGACCAAGTGCACAGACTTTTGCTAGTCAAGGTGGTGCATTCGATCATGCCTTGACCTACCCCGCATGGGGATGCTTGGCAAAAGTCTGTGTTTCCTGTTTCGGAATACTACCTCACAATGCCCTCCGCTCAATTTCAAACTACTTCTATTCAATTTTCACAGCCTGCCGTGAACTAACGGAACTATCAATACTTTCTCTTCACAACTTTTTTCTTGCAAAAAAAATGCTGTCTACTCCGAGAGCCTCATGGTGATGAGATTAATGTGCTTGAAAATATCTGCCACCTTTCTTCGTCCGGTTGCCGTATAAAATTCCTGTCCAGAAAACTGTTTGAAGTCTGCCTTGACGTAAGTTCCATCCGTCCTGTACCACGCAATCAAACTTCGTCAGCATCGTCGTTTACAACTTTCGTGATCGTGCTTTGGCCGACGTGTTTTGTTTATCGTCGCGATTTGGAGTCGACCACTTTCTTGTAAGTCGACAGTCCAGCTCGTTTTTCAGCTCTATCCACGGTTGAAGGCGCCCCTCCCTGCTCCTTTGCGACATCTCAGACGGAGAGGATGGGGCTCCGCTCGAAACAGCGGGCAACTCTTTTTGTTGTCTCTGTGGCCGACGACATTTTGATAACTAAAGTGCTAATCTCAAAATCAAAATAGAGGCATGATGCTACACACACCCACACATCTTCAAAATGAGGGGTGTGCAAACTTTTTTAATGCACGATGAAAGGAAATCCGTCAAGTTTTAGTCGACCAAATTTTTCGAAACACCCTTTATCAGTACATCAATCGAATCAAACCATTGATAGAGGAATCGTGGACGCCAGCCGCTCGGTAATGGGCGAGATTTAGATCGCATGATCATCCGACCAAATACACATCGCTGACACATGTCCTAAGGCGATTAGTAAGCTTAGCTTAGCTTGACTGGCTGCACGTATCAATGATTGCTACTCCGTGATTGTTCAGAATCAGTGAAATTGCAGAATGAATCAACTGAATGGGGCTGGGAGTAACCGACCATTCTCACTGTACACGTTTCAGTGACTCAATTTATTTAATAATCAATAACGGCGTCGGCCACGTCCTTGCAATCAGTTGG
>JASCZW010003185.1:0-28522 GCA_034211315.2 Aedes japonicus | reverse complement strand
TCTTCTTCTTCTTCACTACACGTATACATTTTTTTTTTTTTTTTTTTTTTTTTTTTTTTTTTTTTTTTTCCTTTTTTTTTTTTTTTCTTCTTTATTTATAATTTTTTTTTCTTTTTTTTTTTTTTTTTTTTTTTCATTTATTCTTTTTTTTTATTTATTTTACATCTTAATATACAACATGTTTTTTTTTTTTTTCTTCTTGATTTTTTATTTTCATATCTTTTTCTTCTTATTTTTTTTTTTTCTTCTTCTTCTTCTTCTTCTTTTCTTCTTGTTTGAACGTCCTCTAGCCCCTGTTGAACCGTATTGAGATACTCCAGTCGCAGTTCGACCTCGAGCTTGTCCCGTTCCTCCTCGTATTGCTGCATAAATTTCTCCGCTCGTCCTAGAGATTCCAGGAAAGTCATCCGTCGGGATGACAGGATCTGTTTCCGACGTCTTAGTCTCTATTTATCAATCACTTCGATGGCGGATGCTTCGTTTGTAGAGCACAACTGAGATGGCGTATCACAAGAGCTCAATTGTCCGTATGATGGCTTGGAGGATGGCGAAAGAAGCGGGCACCTTTGTCCCAAGGAAGAATGGCGAATCGGTCGGCGACCTCTTCGATCTCGAAAATGCCACGATCCTGGTCACGGCACCATAGGTATGTTAGACCAGCCGCTCGGGAAGTGGCCGGACTGGTCGTGATCTCGGTTCTCATTTTCGAATTTTCAACAACACTCACTAGTAATCGCCACAATAGAAAACGGCCAAATTACTTAGAACCAAAAGTGTTTATTAGCTTTAAAAAACGGACCACACCATTTGGTGGATCGAAAACGAGTGAAATTTATTCCAAAATGGAGTTGATTTGAAGCCAAACAGCTCATTTGTGTATGTGTCAATAGTGCACGAAAACTGTAGCTAATCTATCTCTTACTCCTGTCAGAGATGGATTCTGTAACTGATGTTATTTTTGTTTCACAACAAAGGTTTTTTTTAACACGGTTTATTTTACACGTTTTTGTTTTGCACGGATTCCGGAATTACCGCGGTTTGTTTTTCAAGTTTTTTTTTCCAATTCCGAGTTAACAAAACTGTGATAACATGCGTACTAGCGCCACGTAGCGATCTTAAAACGGTCTATGTCTTGAATGCCTTTGACCTTCTGAACAATTTTGCAGATGTTATGAGCCTCGAGATATACCATGAATGTACCTGTATTATCCACACTTATCCCCATACACATTCACGCCGGTTCAATTTTGTGTTCTAGCCCTGGGGCCCTCTCTCCTCTTGTATCTTGCTGGGCTATCCATTCCACTGTTCACAAAATTTTCTAAGTGTTTTTCATTGCAAATGACATGTTTTCGCAGTTTTTTTTACATGGATTTCGGAATTAGCACGGTTTTTTTTTTACACGGATTTCAGAATTAATGCAGTTTTTGTTACACGAATTTCGGAACTAACGCGGTTTTAACGTAGGACTACGTTTCTTTTTTCTATACCAGGTGTCTTTCAAAATTTCGAAGAATTAGAGCGTTACGCAAAAGTGAAAGGTTTTGAACGCTAACAACTCTCGTCCGACTCAACAGAACATCATTTGATCATAAAAACTTTCAAATTTTTTTCAATAACATTTCATTTGAGTGCAATTAGTATAAGTAGTTCAATTTATAATTTAAAAATGAACAACTTTTGGTCCCATACAATTCTGCATTTGAACAGGTTAAAATATGGTTTTACCTTTCTAGGACCTCAAAAACGGGTAACAAATGGTTCAATTTGTTTTCTTCTATTATTTCATTAGGTTGAGTTCCATGTTCAATACAGAAATAGCAACAAAACATGTTTGCTTTGTTGTCGATGCCTGATTGTTTCTTCACGATTGAGCGACAAACTAGAAGGAAGCGCTGCCATGTTTTGCAAGTGACATCCGCGTGGGTGGCATCCACTCCAGAAGTCGTGCCGCAACCGAGAAACGCCCAGCAGAAAACGGTGCTTGTGACAACTAGACCCAATGTGACGAATGTAGAAAATTTCATAATATGGGACAGATCAAAGTAAAATAATGAAAAAGTTTCAATATTAACTAATTTGATATAAATAGTTATTAGTACTAGGGATATCAATAAATAAAATGATACTATAATTACTATTCACCAAGACGGGCCTACGTGGCGGTTAAATCCTCCGTTTTTAGTGGAATTCTCCACTTTTATTTTTTGCCAATCGCCGATATTTTTACACTGTACGTATCCCCCAGTGTAAAGAATAACTTTAGTGTTTATCTGATACTAGTGATTGCATCACTCTTGCCTACATTGGAACGTAGTCATGTCGTTTGTTAAGGCAAGGTAATCCACTAGGCTGTGTCAAATTTCAAAACTAAACGAGTTTATAAACTTGTATCGTAAGCGCTGGTGGTGGAAAAATGTTCCAAAACCCATCCCTGAGAAGACTCAGATTTTTTAATAATCATTTAGCCATCAAAGCTGTTGACCTGAAGTTTCATAAGGGATCTTGACTTGAAAAATAGGAAAAGTAGTAGTTTCAGTTTTTATTCAATAAAGCTACTTTAAAGTCGAGCTTAAAAAATGGGAGGCACCTTTAAAACAAGTGACACATTTTCATGAAGCATTTGAAACAATGCGTACTCAATTTGAGTTTAAAATAAGAGATATATTCACTTTTGAAGTGCTGTTCATTTTTTTATAATACTTTCACACTTTTCAAAGTGGCACCACTGTCTGAAAGTGGGTGGTGGCACCCGGTTACAGCCATTTCATCTATCGGAATAAAAGCGCCCGTTGCTGATGAAATTCTTATAATTTTCTTAAGGTTTTTACGTTATAGACGCACGCCTTGGGGAATTTATTGGTAAGAGCAGAAGTTACCTCGTGGTGATCACAGTAATTCAGGATTGGCTATGTTGGTGTCGTTTGCTTGCGTGCCAATTCCAAAATGAAATATTCCAAGATACTGACCGTAGAGAAGTTACTGTCATCAGCAAAGTGGTTCAGTACGTCAATGCATTTCGGTTGGTGGATGATTATTCAGAATTGGCTAGCTACGCGGCGCACAGTGATCGAAAAAGACGGCAATAACTCCTAAAGGTAACGTTTCCAAATAATGGTGTCTTCTACAAAGCTGTACTAAAAAAGTTGTCGATCTTGTGGTGATACTTTTGTAGTTCCAAAACTAACTGCTATGGCAGCGCCTTTGCTAGCGCTTGAACGAAGCTCAATAGAAGGGAAGTTGTAGGAAACATAATTTCAAGCAACTTTGCTGAAGACACTCTTCATTTGTTCATTATAGAGTTATTTTTCTGCTCTAACTTAGGGTGTCAAGAACAAGAATTCGATGGTTTTATGGCCAAACAATCAATCAAGGTCCATAAAATAAGAGCATGTTTTCAAAAGAACGCCATCAATAGCGCCAATAGTGCCGAGTCACTGCACATAATGAGGGTCCCTGATTACCTGTGCAGAATTCTGAAGAGTTACTTTCAGAACAGGGTACTGATCTACGAGACCTCCGTGGGGCGGAAATCGGGGAACATCACAGCGGGTGTTCCGCAAGGTCTCATCCTTGGCCCTACACTTTGGAACGGGATGTACAAAGATGTGCTGACGCTGAAGCTTCCCGAAGGCGTAGTGATCGTTGGCTTTGCAGATGACATAGTATTATCAGTGAAACACGAAACACTGGAAGAAGTGGAAATGCTGGTGACCGAAACAATTGGCATAATTGAAAACTGGATGCAGAGGACGAAGCTGCAGATAGCCCACCACAAAATGGAGGTGCTAATGGTCAGCAACTGAAAAGCGGTACAACGAGCAGAAATCGTCATCGGAGAGCTTGCCATAGCCTCGAAGCGCGTGCTGAAGTATTCGGATGTGATGATCGACGGCCGAGTAAATTACAACAACCACGTAGATTATACATGTGGGAAGGCGGCGAAGGCCATTTATGCGGTAGCCAGAATCATGCCGAATAGCTACGGACCTAGAAGTAGTAAGCGGCGTCTACTGGCTAGTTAATCAGCATCGATTCTAAGATACGGAAGTCCAGCTTGGGTTGCAGCGCTGGAAACAAAACAAAACCGTGCAAAGCTGAACAGTACGTTCAGACTCCAGGCCATGCGAGTCGTGAGTGCGTACTGAACTATTTCATCGGAAGCGGTATGCGTCATTGCTGGAATGATCCCGCTGGGCATCACTCTGGCGGAGGACAGTGAATGTTATCAGCGGAAAAATGTCAGAGGAGTTCGAAAGTTCGAGAACGGGAACACGGGGGTGAACGGTCGACGATCTGAGTGAAAAGGAAGCACGGAGAGGTAAATTTCTACCTTACGCAGCTTCTGTCTGGCCATGGTTGCTTCAGGCAATATTTGCATAAACTCGGGCACACCGCGTCACCCTTTTGTCCGGAGTGCGCAGATGTCCAAGAGACACCTGAGCACATGGTCTTTAAGTGCCCACGATTTGGACAATTGCGGAGCGAGATGCTTGCCAGCAGCGGGGAAGACAGCAGCCCAGTTACCGTCGTCTTTATAATGTGTCGTGACGAAAGTGGTTGGAATGCGATTAACGGAGCCATTACGCAAACTATTTCGGCTCTACAGCAAAAATGGCGGGAGGCTCAAGAAGCAAGTGGTTGAGTGGAGTAGTGGGTTGTCGATCTCGGTTGATGTTGTATGGTAGTTACGCAGTCAGGATTACTCGAGTCGATTGCGTCAGAGCGTGAGAGCTAAATGGCACACAGTCGTCCGCTTTTGAGATCTACAGGCGGGTAGTTCTCCGTCGGAGAAGGGTAGATCAAATGTCGGGAACTACTCAATTCGATGACTTTGAAGGTACGAGCTGAATGGCTCAACCAAGTGAGGCGGGAGCAAAATGATTGGGGTGAAGAGTAGGACCTAAATGATTCTATTGTAGCCAAATGGCCAAGACCATCCACGAAATAATACCATAGGGCAGTCCCGTGGAGGGTTCCGATTGTGTAACAAGCAGACGGGTTTTAGTTTGATCAGAAGTCGGTCTTTTCCCTGACCACACTCTAACACAGTGCAGTATGACCAAGTGCAGGCCTCTGTGTTAGGCCAGTTCATAAGGATTTCCCGTACCTTGTGTAAATAAAAAAAAACACATACACACACAGGGTGAGAGAATACTAAGTCCTTACTTCCAGAACACAGTCCTGGCGTACGAAATGGAGCAGAAATCTATAAGGGTCACGGTGGGAGTGCCACAGTCGATTTTCGGCTCAACGCTCTAGAACGCCATGTAGGATGTAATCCGTTGCAATTTCCTAATGGAGTTGAGTTCGTTGGATTTGCAGGTGATGTCGTCATAACAAAAATGGGCGAGACTCTGGAAGAGATGCTGACGGCGGCGGCGATGGACACCATTGTAACGTGGATTACTGGAGCAAAACTGCAGTTGGCTCATCATAAGACGGAGATAGCGCGGGGACGCTAATTTGGCGGGCCTGGGAGCCGACGTGCGAGGTATACGCCGTACCCGCACCGGCGAGATGCTCCGCGGAGCTGAGGAAGTCTACCCAGTCGAAGGGTCCGGCTTATAGAGACCTGGCAAGAAAGGCCTTAGGTGGGGTGTGGAGGTACGCGCCCTCGTCTCACAGGTGACGATCCAGTGCAAAAACCTGGATGAGATCACCGAGGTAGACGAGATCTCCACTGCACCTAAGGAGCAGTGCAGGGTTGAGGTTGCCACCGCAGACATACGACTGCGGAAGGGTCCGCGGGACCCGGGTTGCAACCATAAGGGTAGCGGCAGTCGACGCAGACGCGGCGTTGAAAGTGGCGAAGGTGAAGGTGGGATGGTCGATATGCCCACTTAGCCTACACCAGCCGCCGAAGGCATGCTTCAGATGCCTAGAAAGCGGGCACATGTCCTGGGAATGCAAAGGCCCAGATAGGAGCAACATGTGCAGAAGGTGTGGCAGCACAAGCCACAAGGCGCGGGACTGCAAAAGTCCCCCCAAATGCTTGATGTGTGCCGGGAAACCGGACGATAAGCACGTCATGGGGGGGGCGAGGTGCCCGGCCGCCAAGGGTAAACCAACGAGCCAACCATGATGCGGGTCACACAACTAAACCTGAACCACTGTGAGGCCGCCCAGCAACTGTTGTGTCAGTCAGTTAGCGAGTCGGCATCGGATATCGCCATAATTTCCGACCCATACCGTGTCCCAGCCGGCAACGGTAATTGGGTCACGGACAGGTCCAATATGGCGGCATTATGGACGACGGGCAAGTACCCGGTTCAGGAGGTTGTGTCTTCCACTAACGAAGGCTTCGCGGTTGTAAAAGTGAATGGAGTGTTCTTCTGCAGCTGCTACGCACCGCCAAAGATGGTCGATTGAACTGTTTTCAAACATGCTCGACCGTATGACAAGTGAGCTAACTGGCCTGTACCCGTTGGTAATAGCAGGTGACTTCAACGCCTGGGCGACCGAGTGGGGAGCCGCCTTACCAACCCCAGGGCCAGATTCTTCTGGAGGCCTTGGCTAGGCTCAACGTGGACCTAGCCAACGTGGGTACCAAGGTACATACCACAGAAATGGAGCGGAATCGATAATCGACGTTACCTTCAGCAGTCCTGGGCTGCTCAATGACTGGAGGGTGGATGATGGCTACACCCATAGCGACCACTTGGCGGTTCGTTATTGTATCGTCCACAATACAAGGCAGCGTGCGGAAGGAGTAGCATCCACTCCATTCGCCCGCAGATGGAGGACGTCCTACTTTGATGTAGAGACTTTTAAAGAGGCGCTTGAGAGGGAACAGATTTACGCGAAACCCAGGAACCTTGCGGCGAACGACTTGTGATGGCACTTACACGAGCGTGCGATGCGACCATGCCGAGGAAGTCAAACCGAGGAATGGAAGATCGCCAGTGTATTGGTGGACAGAGTCGATTGCCGACCTCGAAGAACTTGCCTCCACGCTAGACGGAGGATGCAAAGACGCGGTCAGACGCCGATAGAATCGAGCGCAGAGAGGTGCTTGTCGCCGCGAAGGCCGCTCTAAAGAGGAGATAAAGGCCAGCAAGCGAGCCTGCTTCGAGGGCCTGTGTCAGAGGGCCAATGCAGACCCGTGGGGTGACGCCTATCAGGTAGTAATGGCCAAAACCAGGGATCGGCGGCTCCAACCGAGCGTTCATCAGAGCTGCTGCAGGTGATCGTTGGGGGACTCTTTCCGAGCCACGACCCGAGTCCATGGCCCCCGCCGCCGTAGATTTGTCCCATGACCAGCGTTCCAGTATCCCAGACCTTAACGCTGTCATAGCGACGGAAGGGTGGACGGCCCCGCCGAACACCCGTGACCACGTGGGCATTGATAACGGCACAACGGGGGCCGGCGACGAAGCGACGGTGACGAATGACGAACTCATTGCGATAGCAAAGTCGCTAAAGGTGAACAAAGCGCCGGGACCTGATGGTATCCCGAACCTGGCCATCAAGACGGCTATCTTGCTGGATCCCGGAATGTTCAGGGTGGTGATGCAAAAGTGTCTGGACGAGGGCGTCTTCCCGGACGCCTGGAAAATTCAGAACCTTGTATTGCTACCAAAGACAGGGAAGCCACCAGGAGATCCATCGGCATATAGACCTATATGTCTGTTGGATACAGCGGGTAAGGTGCTCGAGAGGGTAATCCTCAACAGACTGGCAACGTACACGGAGGGTACAGGCGGTCTGTCGGACAACCAGTTTGGCTTCCGCAAGGGAAGTCGACGGTGGATGCCATCCTGTCCGTCACCAAGACGGCTGAGGTGGCAATCCAGCGCAAGAAGCGAAGAGTGCGCTACTGTGCAGTGGTCACCCTCGACGTGAGAAACGCCTTCAACAGCGCCAGTTGGGTGGCTATTGCCGACTCGCTCCAGCGCCTACAGGTTCCTGGGTACCTGTACAAGATTCTGGGAAACTACTTCCAGAATCGCGTACTGGTGTACAACACGGAGGAGGGTCAGAAACGTGTACATATCACCGCAGGCGTCCCACAAGGTTCGATCCTGGGTCCGGTGCTATGGAACACGATGTACGACGAGGTGTTACGGCTCGAGTTCCCGAGCGGGGTGAAGATAGTCGGGTTCGCAGACGACATCACCCTGGAAATATGTGGTGAATCCATCGAGGAGGTGGAGCTGACGGCCTCACACTCCATCGGCATAGTGGAGAGATGGATGCGCTCCAAAAAGCTGGAGCTAGCTCACCATAAGACTGAGGTCACGGTTGTCAACAACCGAAAATCGGAGCAATACGCTACGATTAGTGCGAGGCAACTGCACTATTGAATCGAAGAGGTCTTTGAGGTATCTTGGGGTCATGATCGACGATAAGCTGTCCTTTACCAGCCACGTCGATTACGCTTGCAAGAAAGCCTCCGTGGCTATCTCGGCATTATCCCGCATGATGTCGAATAGCTCGGCGGTGCAAGGGAGTAAGCGTAAACTCCTGGCCAGTGTCGCCCTGTCCATACTTAGGTACGGCGGGCCGGCATGGATCACCGCCTTGAACATGAAGTGCTACCTAGGTAAGCTAGAGAGTACACACAGGCTAATGTGCCTAAGAGTGGTTAGTGCATACCGAACGGTATCACGCGACGCGGTCTGTGTCCTAGCGGGGATGATGCCGATAGGCATCGTCATAAAAGAGGATGCAGAGTGCTTCGAGCAACGTGGAACAAGAGGTATCCGAAAGACCACTAGAGCCGCATCAATGGTTAAGTGGCAGAGGAATGGAATAACTCCACCAAAGGTCGGTGGACCCACCGACTAATCCCGGAATTATCCGGGTGGGTCAGTGAGCGACACGGGGAGGTTAACTTCCACTTAACGCAGATTCTGTCAGGCCATGGGTGCTTTAGACAATATCTGCACAAATATGGGCATGCACAGTCCTCCGCATGTACCGAGTGCGCGGGAGCAGAGGAAACCGCCGGAACATGTACTCTTCACATGTCCTCGCTTCGACGGCGCGAGATCCGGCATGATGGCCGTAAGCGGTCACGACACGACTCCGGATAATTTGGTCCCGAGGATGTGCCAGGACCGGGACATCTGGGACGCGGTATGCGTAGCAGCATCCCAGATTGTCCTCGATCTCCAATCGAAATGGCGAAACGACCAAAGGCAGGTCGAAAGGGCGACCTAACTACTGAAGACCTAAGTAGTTAGACATAGTGGGTGCTTAATTAGCACAAAAGCCCCCTCCCGAAGTAATACCGAAAGGTGGTTCCGGGGAGGGAGAAAGGCTAAGGCACGGGTGGGTTTTTAGTGGGTCGAGGGTTGGCACCCTCATCCCCACACCCTGAGTTCTTCAGGTGTCTGGTTGCAGATTTTCCATCCCGTCTAAAAAAAAAAAAAAAAAGACGGAGATAGTGCTGGGTGGCACCGCAAAGCTGTTCAGTGGGTTGACATCAAAGTTGCATTAAAGTGCCTAAGGGTGATGGTTGACGACCACTTTAATTTCAACGCGCACGTCGACTACGCCTGCGAAAAGGAGACAAAAGTGGTCAAAGTGGTAGCGAGGATCATGCCGAGCATCGGTGGACCGAGAAGCAGAAAGAGGCGACTTCTGGTGAGTGTGGTGACTTCAATTCTGAGGTATGGAACCCCAGCCTGGATTGCGGCGCTGAAAACTAAGCGTAATAGTGGGAAGCTGAAATGCGCGCGAGCGCCTACAGAACAATTTCGTCGAGGACTCCGAATTTTATCAGCGGAGGAATACCAGATATGCGAGGAGAATAGTCAGAACGGATTCGATGGTTAACTGGCAGCAGGAGTGGGACAATGCAATGAGAGGAAGGTGGACCCACCCACTAATCTCAAACGTGTCAGCTTGGGTAAAAAGGAAGCATCTGCATCGGTTTGGTTACGCTTCTCCATCTTTTTGCCCAACCTGGAAGAGTGACCAGAGCACGTCGTCATCGAATGCCCTAAGTTCGAAGAAGTGCGCAGAGATATACGTGGCGGGCGTGACAGTCAACAATGTTGTCGAAGAGATGTGCCGTGAAGAAGACTCATGGAACGCTGTCGATAGGGCAGTATCAAGGAAGTCATACTTCACCTACAGAATCGCAGAACCGACTTGGGCAGCCTATGAAGACTGATTGATTCTGGAGGAATTCCTGCGCCGGGGACCTCCCTGTCGGAGTAGGCTAAATTCATCGCTAAGGACTAGTTGACTAGAACGCGTCATAGCACCGATTTTGGGTTGTCAGGGTGCCAGCAAACCGGACACTAGGCTCCACCGGAATCACTGGACCGATCCAGATTTCGGGAGAACTTCCACTGCCAGGGAATCCTCCATCGGAGTAGGGTACACCTACCGTCGGGGGCTACTCGAGTCAACTGCGTCAAGATGTGGGAGCTGAATGACTCAGGAAATGAGAGTTAAATGGCTTGACCAAAATAGGTGAGAGCTAAACAGTTCAAAGGTGGAGCAAATTGAGAGGTCCAGAAAGGCCGATGAGTTGTTAAAAATGGGAGTGCCCAAGATGGTGACCGCAAAGGAGAGCACAGCTAGTAGGAAAACGGTATTTATGCCGAAGAAGTGATTCACCCTTATAAAAAGCGCGTAACAACTGTGGGAGTGTATTCAAAATACTACGTTGAGAAGAAGGCAATAAGCGAATTTTGATAAGCAATATGTTTGAAACGCCAAAGTAGAGAAAAAATGAAGAAAGTTCCAACAATCAATAACATTCGATGTGCTTTCTTAGAACAATTAGTTAAGAGCAGGGAAAACATTCTTTGTAGAAGTGAAAAGGCTTGAAAGATTTGAAAAATTTGAATTTTCTGCATTTCACAGCATTGCTTCACTATCGCTGGGAAGATGTTGAACGCATAAATTGCTAATCGATTTTAGCAAGGAATGAAATCTGTTTGCTCAATACTCAATCTTCGCAGTAATTAGCCAATGCACAAAAAAGGTGCCACTCCCTGCCAAACGAACGAACGATATCAATGAAGCCATTCGCCTCCTCTTGTTTATAGGGTGTCAGCAGTTTCAAAAAAATCTGTTGATGATGACAATAACCGAAGACTAAGCCACCGTGCAAATACCAGATAGATCCGACTCACTCAATTCCACCTTCCGTCATATCTTGCGAAAGGAACGCTCACATGCTGCATGCCATTCGATAGGACTCAAAGTCAGGGAGGCATCAATGTTCGGAAAACTGCGAAACGGTTGTCGATCACTTCCATCCATCCGCCCATCTGTCCACATCCAGGTTGTTGGCACCGCACCTACTCAGCCAGCAGGGAAAACCGCCGGCGACGATGACGAAAGCGACGACGACGACGACGACGACGGTGTCGTGTGACTTGTGCGGATAAATGACAATTTAATAGCACCTCGAAATTTGCATACACATCGCTTATATTGTTTCTGGCTGTTGTTTCGATGCCGCTGCTCGTTTGTTGTCAATTTTATTAAATTTTAGAACCGTGTGATGGGTGCCCGACAAACGGTACTAGAGAGAATCGGACTATTGAGCGCGTTGGTGGGTCCCGGAAAATCACACCGTGTCACACCGAAAAGGGCAGAGATTTCCCCCTCCCGATATGAAACGTGTGGTGTGCTCGTTCTGGATCATACCCGGAACAGGCACACGTTGTCGTTTTGCACCAGCCAGGACAGGTTCGCCGGAGATTTTCCGAAACTGATGCCACTCGCTGGTTGGTGTGCGCTGACAAAAATGATAGTGGAAAAAAGTGCCCTAATGGCAGATTGAAGCAATTGTATTCAATTTTGTTATCGCTCCCCGACCACACCTACTTGCTGGCTGCACTCGCTTGCTGGCGCTCTTTGGCTGGCTTCTCGACTCTGAGTTAGCCGACCGAGTGCGTTTGTTGCAATTGTTGTTGTTGTTGTTGTTGTTGCGTTTTTGAGTGGAAAATCCTTTGTCCTTTGTCGGGGGTTGATTCCTCAGAACGACCCATAAGCGGCTCATTGTTTCCGCTACTCTGTTGACTTTTCGTTCGGGCAGTGCAGTAGATGATGGATGGCGAATGCGTTTTGTTATCGTTACTTAGTTACATTTTCGAAACTGTATAGTTGGATTAATGTTTTAGCAAGAAAACTTAAAAAAAACTACAGGTCATCAACCGGCGCACGGAGTTCACAGTCTTAACAAAGAAAACCCCCCACAGCAAATTGAAACTACCCACAGCGCGTTTTATTGCCTCGGTTGCAAATTTACTGACAAAAACTTGTCAAACCCTCTTTTGAACCATCGTGAAGAAAAAAAAACTAAAACCCCTTTCATCCAATTTAGAAAAACGACGTAATAAAAAAAGATCTCCACCCTCTTGCCTCTCTAAAGTCTCCGATTTCAAATGTGTGGATCAGTTCCTACACACAGTGACGCACATATGGCATCTTACGCCCATAAACCATTATTTTATAAAACACTTGCATAGCTCAGTAAAGGCTTGCTAAATAAGGACAACTTTCTTATTCAGTAACACGTAACCTCATTTTTATTTTATTTAATATGCTTAATATACTAATGGTTTCTATGAAATAATCAGAACGTCACCATTTCCCAAATTGTACGATAAAGTTGCAGTGTTTTAGTGAAACTGAGAAAAACTTCAATACGATCAAAAGACAAAATAAAACAAAAACTTCTCGCTCTACTTTTCAAAAGCACCTAAGTAACAATAAGAGACTCTCTCCTGAAGAGAAATTACCACAAGTTAAATCATCATTATAATACATTTTTTCTCAATTATAATCATCATTATGTTTATTACCCTTGTACTATGCGGTTGTTCTGTTCTAAAATATTTCAACTCTAAACTTAGCTGAGTTTAAAATGGGATTACACTTCCATGAATTATTATGTGCTCAACTAAGTTCTCGCTGCATTGCCCAGTGAACAAGCGAGCGGTGCAGTTCGGTCGGTCCACCCTCCGTTGCTTTGAAAGTTTTTTACTAGTTGTTTCAAGTCTTCAGTTTTGCTCGATCGCGAGTGAAATTTAGTTTCTGAATAAGAATACGTTGTGTGTTAAGCAGTGCGACAACGTAATTAATTAGCAGTCCATCGTGTGTAGCGTGCATTCGTCCATCCACCAACTACCACCGACCAGAATTATCATCATCATCGTCATCATTATCATCATCGTTCAGGTCAACGTTTAGCCGGTACACGCGGTCACACATCGTCGCCGAGCTGCAGCAGATCAGTAATACATATAAGATAAGTTTTTGTTTTTCTCTCTGCTGAATACTTTGTAATTGTGTGTGAGAGTGTGTGAGAGAGTGTGTGATAGCGTGTGAGAGAGTGTGCTTAGATTTAGTTTGTTTATCTGTGATTGATTGTAGTTAGTTGCGTTAGTGGTTGAGCGTCCCACGAACGAGTCATGGATGATTTATCGGAAGATGAATCATCTATGGCGCAAAATGATGGGGTAGTTCATAAAGTTACCAGATCACGTGCTTATCCAGATGGTTCAGCTGGTCCATGGGTTGTCTATTTTTCAGCCCAAAACAAAACTTCTGAATGTCTATCAAATTTCGAACGATCTGACAAAACGAATTTCGGCTGTGACCGAGAAAATTAAAGTCAGACCGAATAAACTCGGTCCAATGCTCGGGTCCATCCTCAAGCAAGCTAATGTGATTGCTGTCTCTCAGTTCTTTACACTAGAATAAAGAGTGTATATCCCAGCTCGGGGTATTGAAATTGAAGGTGTGGTCACCGAAGCGAGTCTGACCCCTGAGATCCTGCGGAAGCGGGGGGTTGGTCGATTTAAGAACCCCCTGCTTCCCCCAGTTCAGATACTGGATGTGCACCAACTTGGCACACTATCGACCAATCAGGGCGAAAAAAAGTTCACTCCGTCAGACTCGATTCGCGTGACCTTCTCTGGCTCAGCCCTCCCTCAATACGTCGAGTTGGGAAAACTTCGACGTTGTTTGTACCTCGGGTAATGATCTGCGAAAAAATGCAACTGCGCGGAGAAACATAAGGATGGCGCCTGTGCAGACAGCGAACCAAAATGCGCTTTCTGTAAGGGTTCTCCCTCCTCTTGCTCTCTCATCGTGCCCGGTGTACACACAACGCGGGGAAAAATTGGAACGCTCTCTAAAACAGCGTTCCAGGCAATCTCTTGCCGAAAATGTGGAAAAAGCCTCACCATCTCCCAGTGCCAAAACAAATCCTTTTGCTCCTCTGTCAGATGACTATTCTGACTTTAATTTGGCTCAACAGGGAACATCAATCAGTTTTCCGGAAGTTGCTTCACGGAAGCGAAAGCGCGTCCACCCACGGAAAGTTACTGAAAAGGAGCCTCAACGCAGCCTGTCCATTTCAAAGAAAGGTGGAAAAAAGAAAAATCCAATTCCACCTGATTTCGTAGTACTAACTACACCCATGACTTTCCATTTGTTCCGGGAACACCCAAAACCTCTGATGCCCCAATTTTAAGAACAGAAGCCCTTTCTTCGACTCGGCTGTTCTCATTTGATGACATTGCCGAAGGTATCTTCAAGTACCTCGAAATTTCTGACCCTCTCAAAAGCATTGTTTTGGCAATGCTTCCCACAGTAAAGACCTTTTTGAAGCAATTGACAATTAAGTGGCCCTCCTTGCAGCTATCATTTCCTTCGATGGATAATTTTCCAAATGAGGTCGGGGATTTGATCACTGTTCTACAGTGGAATTGTCGAAGTTTGATTCCTTTGTTGGAATTATACAAATGTTTAGCTCACAATACCGGTTGTGATGCATTCGCTCTTTGTGAAGCATGGCTCTCTTCTGAAATAGATCTATCTTTTCTTGATTTCAATGTTATTCGCCTTGATCGTGAGGATTTGCGTGGAGGAGGAGTACTTTTGGAGATTAAAAAGTGCTACTCCTTCTATGGAGTGAATTTTCCTTAAACTCCAGGTATTGAAGTTGTCGCATCTCAGGCTGTTATTAATAATCAAAGCCTTTGCATTTGCTTCTCTGTGTATTCCCTCTAGAGCCTCGATTAACCGAAACCAAGTTTCAGATATTTGTTCGGTCCTTCCTACTCCACGGTTGATCATGGGAGATTTTAACTCTCACGGTACAGGCTGGGGAGGACAACCGATCTTCCCCAATATATGCCTCTGTGACAACTTCAGTATGACAGTACTTAACAATGGAGAAATTACACGTTTGGCTGGTCCATTCTCAGTTGGCAGTATATTAGACCTTAAACTTTGTTCGAATTTATTATAGTCGGATTGCAGTGGAATGTGATCCAGAATCCCCACAGTAGTGATCATTTGCCCATAAAAACTTCGATTGCCACCGGGTTCAATCCATCGGAACCCATTAACGTCGCGTATGATCTTACCCGTTACATCGATTGGAGAAAGTTCAGGACAGCAGTAGATGAAGCCGTTACGACGGTAGAAGAGCCTCCACCGCTGGAGGAATACAATTTCCTCTCCAGCCTGCAACCTCCAACCGCCTTAGACAGCGTGGCGTGCAGGGACGTCATCTCGCAGAAAACCTCCTTCTCTATGGTGGGATCAGCAATGCACCGAGGTTTATCTAATCTAATCTAATCGCACACTAACGCAGCCAATTCTTGAAGGCATCCTGGAAAATGTTGCTTTCTTGAGTAAATCATTGTTCTTGTCATCGGCCAGGCCAACTGCGTAGTATGGGCCGCAGAGAGGATTCCACGAAATAGAGCGATTCCAGAAAGATCTAGAATCGCTCTACTACTTTGAATCAAGGGAAGGAAGAAAGCGTGGACCTCCCGTACCAAACGCTTCCACGTAGAGTTAAACAGTGTGATCGTTGGGAGCATAGATGCTAGAAAGATTAGTGTATGCTCCTTTTGTCTGTGGAAGAACTTTTGGCATTTGAACCATAAGCCTGGCAATAATTGCCAAGGTTGTAGCGCCTTATCTCGCTCAATGGAGGGTAAGTGGACCAATACTTACGACGATGCATAAATGCGAAGCTGAAAATAGCATAAACAATATTTTGAAGGGATGTTGTTGCGGGACCACTGAGCAATGAGTTCAATACAGCAGTATCAGTGTGAGCTCAGTACCTCCCAATACATAAACGTCAATCGGACAGACAGCATAGACGTCAGTGAAATAGCGTGGTCAACTGTCACATGGAGCATAAGTCAGTACTGATTGCGAAGTGCACCGAAAAGAAATTGGTTTGCTCGTGAATTAGTGATTTATGGATGATATTGAACTTATAATATGCCTTAAACTTGTTAGTTAACCTAGATGAATTAAAACTGTAGTTTAAGGTAAATTCGGTAAAATATTTCTTAATGCTATATGCCAAACCTAATATCTTTGTTATTATCACTGATAGAAGCTAAAGGATACGAATTCAGTATCAAACGTACCCAAAGTATTAGTTAAGTAGTCGGCGGTAGTCAGAAGCCAGCCAGCTTATGTTTCGATGTATAAATCATGATTGATATACAATTTATTACTCTTATTTTGGCGATTTAAAGTACATCATCAAGAAAACCATCAGTTTCTTACCTGCTGAAGAAGTTCCCTTAAGTTTTGCCTTTGTGTATTTTGCATTAATTCGCGTGTACCAGAGATCATGTCTTCATCAGCTCTCCCTCACAGCTAGGTTTGTTGCCAGAATGTGATGTCGAACATTGAGTTAAGTTTAATACATATTTAAATATTCTAAAATCACTATTTATTTCACGTTTCTTCCAGTCATTAGAGGTTGATCTATGCTTATAATTATATTGTCCATCATCTGGCATTGTCATATGCAATACAAAAATATGTTTCGGAGCTGTCCAATAGCACCCAACGATAAATAATACTTCGCTCTTGAACGGCAGCTATGGCATCACTGTTGCTTTTGAGAGAGCCCTTGTTTCCACTCTCCTTTGTTAACCATGGATATAGCGCACCGGTATTGTAACGTGAAGCCTACTGTCTCTTGCATTTGTTTGTTTTTATGCGAAGCATCCCGTTTGTCATCACAGTCACTTTGGCTAACATTCGCGGGAGAGTAAATGAAATAAGAAATAAACTTTGCGAATCTAAAGATCAATGACAAACTAAAAGTTCGGTCGTGTACGTCTGTCTCATAACCTGCCAGTAGACGAGTTTGTGTACGTAGCAATCGATATGTTGAGCCTACGCAGCACCTTCCGTTCAAAGACACCAAGGGCGCCTTCCTTAGTATCCTAGCAATGTCCATGTTTCCATAGGTACGATTTCCAGCCATAATGCACCTTTGTATCTCTCTGCTGATGTCGTTATCGGTGGTACCCAATGAGCCCAGATACACGAATTGGTCTACTACCTCTGGCCTACTATCTCATCACCGAGCAGAACTCGTGAGGTGGCTAACATTGTCTTCTCGTGAGCCTCTTCCTTTCACGTGTATTGTATTTTCAACGTATTCATCACAACCCCAATCCTACAAGCTTCAGCCTTAAGTCTAATGTACGTTTCCGCCATCGTTTAAAAGTTACGTGCTACGATATCAACGTCGTCAACGATCTTCCTAAAGATCGTGCCACTCGTGTCTATCCCAGCTCTTCGAATCACACCCTCCCAATGCAATGTTCTACAACAACATCGACAATTCCTCACCTTGCCGTAACCCTCTCTGAGTTTCGAGAGACTCGAGAGTGTCCCTGATACTCAGACAACACACATCACTCGAATTATCGTTGTTTTGACCAATCACGTCACTTTTTCCGGAAATCCATATATGTACATGATTTGCCATAGCTGGTCTCGATCGATTGTACCATAAGCTGATTTGAAGTCGACGAAAAGATGGTGTGGGCACGTTATATTCGCGACATTTCTGCAGCACTTGCCGAATCGCAAAAATCCGGTCCGTAGTAGCGTGGGCACCCATGAATCCCGCTTGGTATTGCCCCACGAACTTCTTTGCGATTGGTGATAGGCGGCGGCATACAATTTGGGAAAGCAACTTGTTGGAGGAGTTCAGAAGCGTGATTGCACGATAATTGCTGCAATACAGCTTGTCGCCCTTTTTTGTAGATGGGACACACTATTTCTTCCATCCAATCCTCCGGTAAACATTCCTCCTCCCAAATCTTGGTAATTACCCAGAGCCCTGGCCAGTGCTTAACCCCGTATTTTAACAGTTCGCTTGGGAGATGGTCATTTCCAGCAGCTTTGATGTTTTTCAACCGACCAATTTCCTCCTCAACCTCCTTAAGGATTGGGGTCGGGATTCTTACATCATCTGCGCGTGTTCCTAGATTTATGTTAGAGCTGTTAAACTTCTCGTAGAATTAACGTGTGTTTTTTGCACGGGACAGTGCTTCTATTGCTTCGCGGTCTCGATCTTCCATCTGGCCCTTTTTCCTTCAAGGAATAGATTTTTGCGTGTTCCGTGCCTGTCTATGTTGTTCCACATTCACTCTCGTACGGTGTTGCAGCTTCCTCGCCCGTGCTGCAGTGTTCTACTCAACTCACTGCTTGCATTCGCTATCAAACCAGTCATTTTTTCGATTCGGTGCCGAGGTACCTAGTGTCCTCGTTTGTGGTATCACAGCTCTAGTAAAAAGTAGCCGCTCGATGCTCGCTTTTCCATACCATCTGTCCTGTCCAGCAAACCTCCTGCAGTGCTACGACTTCGAAGTTACATAGTTGAAGTTCGTCATAGATTATCCTATTGCAGCCAGGGATGCAGAGCGATTTGCAGTTCACTGTTCCGAGTATCCAATCTTAGTCCTATTTCGTCGACGTATTTCAACGCGCTGGTTGTTCCGGTCCGTAATAACTTCTGTATTATTTGTATCATTGATTTTTTTAAGGGCGGCTTGTTAGGCCTTCCACAACCCCCTGTCTCGTAGAAGGGCCATCATGCACAGCACTGTTTAGAGTCCCACGCTGGCACGAGGATGACGATCAGCCGCTCCTAACATGAAGTACAGACTCTGTTTTGAGGCGCCACTGACATGGAGAAAAGACGCTCAGATAGACTGCACCCGCTGAAGAGGGCAGCCCTCCTTCCCTGTCAGCATATGACCAAGGTCCCACCGAGGTTGATTACACGATCTATCCGATGGTTACTCATATCCCAGTCGGCACCACGGTGAGGTAGGGATAGGAGTTACTGGACAAGTGACTAAAGATAGCAGTAGGATCTATTTTATACCGGCAGGTATGCGAAGTACCAATGGTACGCATTGTCCAGTCATTTACCAACCAATTCTCTTATAACTAGTTGTTTAACGCTGGTAATGTTCTCTTCAAATTCCAATCAGTGTTTCTATCATTTTAGTGCCTTGGATAGAGCCCCTACTATTCGATAGGAATCAAATAATTTGGTGAAAATTTTAGTGAAACGTCGCAGTATATGGCTGAAAGGTATGTGTTTCCATAACTATCTTCTAGGCGTTGAAAATAATGACCTTCTCAAAAATCATAGAAAATACGACCGGGTCCGTATCATCATTAAAACCAAACGGCCCTTTTCAGAGCCACCAAATGCTTTCTCAAGAGTTCACAATAGAAACTTCTTACTTATTAACTTCCTTATGATGGTCTCACGTTACACTATTAAGATCAAGGCGTTTATCAGATATAATAGAATGGTGCATTCACGATTGGAAGGCAAACAGTTCCAGCAGGAAGGATCGGAAGAAGAAAACGTATAGCACCACATCTACCGGGTGCTGAAGCATTTTAACCCGATACTGTCGTTTCCTCTCGTTGACAGATGGCCCTGACGTCTCTGGAAATACAAACCAACCTTGGATCCTGCTGCCGGGAGAGCTAGCCAAACACGCGTTTTCCGAGCAAACCGAAGCCGTGGTCAAGTAACCCAACTAAATGAAGAAATGAGGTGGTAGCAGTTGCTGTACTTTTGAACCCAAAATGGCATTTTTCAGGGCCACCAAACCAACTGGAAAAAAAAGTTGACATGTTTTTAAGAGTTCGGGGCCAGGTTCCCGGGTGGTCTATTGCGCCAGTGAGCTGGCAGTGGAAGAAAAGCAAAGACGACCTACCCCGTGAATGCTAGGAAGATTAAGGATTAGTTAAAGCAAAATCCGAAAATTCGATTGAATGAAGGCAATGAAACGGGACGGATTTCATGTCATCAGGACGCTCAGGAAGCCAGGAAGTGATTCGATGCTGTTGTGGACGTGCTGCTGGAACCTCTTTCATCTAGCGCAATGGTAGTTCCGCCTGGTGATTCGATGCCGGTTGCCTGAGGGGCTATCTTTGGCCACCATAGGAGTGTGGTCCGATGTGAGCTCCTGGTGTTGGAGAAAAAGATGTCGGTCGTTGAATGGAGCCCAGATATGCTCAACTGGATGGTAGTAACCGGTCAATACGGTGTAATGGTCCTCTTCCATGTCCTCATGAAGGATGGTGCCCTGATGCGCCGAGTGTTTCCCCAGATTTCGTGTTTCGCGTGCAGGTCTCCAGCGCACAGTGGCACAATTCTGAAAAAAGTTAAAACATTTTCTCCCTTTTGTCATCATTTTATCGAGTAGGTGTCTTCAGAAGAGTTGCTCAAAATGTTATTCCGCATCTTTTGTAAAAACACGCCTAACCTTTCATAATGGCATAACTAGATTTTCAAATTCTAACTTTTTTCAGCTACGAGATAACGGGTTATTGTCTTCAACAAAGTTGTAGAACAAGTAATTTGAAGAAAAGTTGCTGAAACCATTAAGTTTCTAGAGCCGAACTTAAAGAGATATAAATGGTTTTCTTTCAGCACTACCTTAAAACTGGTTTTTTGAGATAATTAGTACCTTGTTCAAATTTGACGATTTAAATATGTTCTAAGAAATTGTAGGAATTATTAAAATACATATTTTTGCTGAACACAACAATGCTCTCTGATGACCACATTTTGATATATAGTGATTGGAGTGTCTTTACGACGTCATAATCAACCGCCTCAAAAAGGGTGGGCGGGTCTTGACGGGGTCTAAAACAGGTTGTATTTGAAAGGTTATCTTATGAACAAGTATTCCTGAAATTTCGAGAGTTGGGTACTGAAGGGTACCTAGTAAAACGTCAGTTTGAAATAGTACAGGTTATAAGCTCATGAATTTTTACCGATATGAATTTCAACATGTAACGATAATGTTTTGACCGTCTTTTTTCAGTGAATTGTGCCCACTGTGCAGCGAAATGATAAAATGTCCCTGCTTCCCAGTTAGCATGCGGATGTTGTTTCGTAGGACCATTGTTGTTCCGTTAGCGGAGTTCCGTGATAAGGCCGATGGCAGATTCGACTCCAACCCCGATGGCTTCGATAAACTGCAACTGAAAGATCGTAAGCAGGTGGCAGCTTGATGCTTTTGCGCAGGGCGTTTGGGCTCTTCCTCCTTCTTCAGAGTCGCACCGATCAAGTTGTACAATTCGGTAACCTGCGAAGTGCGTCTCCGTGATGATGGCAATGTCGATGTCTTCTCTGTTAAGGAAGTCACCGAGAAAAATTACTTTTTCTGGCGTTCCAATCATGTACAAGCGTTCCAATTAAGGATAGTGATGGTAGATTGACGGTCCATTCTTGAAAAGGTACATCACCGTCATGGTTTGGCGACTTGAATCTGTTCTTCCTCCGAGCGGCAGGATCGTTCTCCATCGGTGGGCGGTTGCGTGGAAGTACTGCAACCCGGATTGTACCAGCCTGGATGGAGAGTCGGTGTAGGGACAGCGGTGGCTGCCACGAATCGTTGCTGAACTAATGTTGACCGGTGGTTGGTATGGCGGTGGTTTGATTTCGAACCTTAAAAACTGTTACCCCCATGACATGCACGCCACAGGTTACACTTGGTGGTGTGCATTCTGGTACAATTGCCACACCGTGGTTTCATGCGGCAGCTTCGGGTTCCGTGACTGAACTTAAGGCAGCTGCCACGCTGGCGTCACGTCATGCTGCTTCTGACGAGACCGGTTCCACTAGACGATAATTTAGAAGAGGGCCTACATATTTATCGGGTCCACCATCGTGGCGGGATCATTTTCAAGCTTAATATTGAGTTGATCCCTATGATTGCTCCGTTGTTGGCGACGGGACACTGTCAGCTTCAGCAAGTAACCTTTGTGCCCGTACTGCATTGCTTGTACAGCAGAAGAATTTGAATGGCTGCAAGCTCAACTGCTGTTGCCGGCGTCGGTGGTGTAATGGAAAGCGTGACTGCTACTTGGCACCCCAGTGGGCCTGGGTTCAATCCTGGTCGACGTCTGTGGTTTTTCTGAGGCGTAAAAATCTGGTCACGTTTTCCTTGGGGTCTTCCTTCGGGGTTGGTCCCGGCTCATATTTACGAGTCGATAAGTGGTCGGATCCAGGTGGTGGAGTCATCTCCCTGGCGTCGGTGATTGTCGCCATGTGAGGAAATAGGCCGACGGAAAATAATAAAATAAAAGCTCAGCTGCAAGCTGGGGTGCAACAATGTCCTTAGATGTGATGGAGAGTGGGTGCAGTACATCTTTCTGGCTAGCCACCTCTTGCAATCGCGAGAAAACTTCGTAATGATGGAGCGAAGAAACACGACCGTACGTGCCGCTTGATCAAACTGCTGCTTCATAAGCGACCTCTGTTACTCACATTTGAAATCAGTTATACTAAAATACTGTGCTTTAATTGAACTCAGTATGCAAAACGTGATTATAAGACTTCACCTGTTATATCTGTTATTATCAATAGTTTACAATACAATCGAGTTATTAGTACGAGACACTGAAGAAGTCTGCACACTGTATAAATACGAAATACGCGTATCTATCAATATAAGCAAAAGTAGTTGGAATTAATTGGAAAATACTAATTTGTCTTCTCATTTCTAGTTAGTTCACGATTGTTTAATGATATTTTAATTTATTTGAATTAAAATTCATGAACAATTTCAACTGATTGATGTTAACATCTTGAAATTCTAGTATTAACTGAGTTATTAGCGCTAAGCCAATTTTAGTTTTCTGTGACGATTGCTGTTTTTAAATTTTTCATTTTACATCTTTCCGTTGCCATAAGACGAAGTGTACGCGAAAAAATAGAATAAGAAGGGTGAACGATTTTCACTGTGGCTCACTGTACATACAAATGCGAGCATGATTTGATTTGTATCATTGATTTCCACCCTCGAAAAGTCGTTCCCCGTAACGACGACGTAACGGTGTGATATCCTTTGCGATTTCCCATTTTTTGCTTCTCATTTTCAAGATCCACACCTCCAAGGAATTGTCGGATCGAATTCATGAAGCATCGAAGGGACTCCGATGTCCGATGTGCGAAAGATAAAATTTTACTAAAACTGTGGTAGCGAAATTGAGAACAAGGAAACTCGTAAATGTTATCCAGAGTGAGATTGAAGATAGTGGGATCCTGCAAATTGGATACTAGTATTCCAGACATCAAGGAAACAAAATTCTTCGTTAAGAGTAATATTCTACAATCGGCTCGCAAACAAAACTGATCCTCATCGAAGCTAATTTTGCCAATTCATTACCATAATTGACCGAACGCGGCACTGACAAACAACATCGATAAACGTCCTGTCATTCGCTCAATTTCCAACGCACACGAAAAACGATGACAAATCAATCATTAACCATTATCCACTCGCCGGGCAGGGCACTAATCTGTTGACTTCCCGGATTGGATCCACGCTTATTAATTAGTTTCACGAGCAAACACACACTCACTCAGCACCACGACCGACTCGGCTCCCCCGGATGATTCATCAGAAAAGTTTTCCTTTTTTCCGCTCATTTGCGAAAAAGTTACATTCCCGAACAATTCTTATCACCTGAGATTTGCCCGGCGTCGGTGGCCAAGTTCGGGTGACACTTAGCTGACGTAGGAAAAAGTTTTCGATTTCTTTATTACCGACTCGATAAGGCAGTTGGACACTCTTCCGGCCCGTTCTTCCTAGTCCCGGGAGAAGAGCGGAAACAATCTGATGAAGCGATTTTCGTCCCGCAGAGAAGTTTCATAAATTATTGCCTATATTACCGCTATTTGACCGACCGTTTGGTTGGACTCTTCCAATCATCCTTTTTAGGTTGGTTTGCCGAAAGTCGAACCACTTCGCTCCCCAAGGAATTCGAACGAAGACGACGATGGGAGACATCACACATCGCATTCCATAAAGATAACGATAAACACATAAATTACCCTTCGGTTATCAGATCAAATAGGTCTCCTACAGGGATTGATCCATGTGCTTTGCTGGTATGTTCAGATTGAGGGTAAATTACGTGTGATGTTCTATTGAGAGGTGAATGCATTGAACGAACGATTCTCATCTGTTGAGCCGATATATGTAGTTTGAGTCGTTTTGAAGATGAAGACGGTTTTTTTCGAAGTAGAACCAACCTTCAATTTTTGACGTAGTATAGACAAGACGTAGGATAGACAAAGTGATCGGAATTGGCAAATTTTTGGTCAACTTTTGGTGCTCTAACTTCATGAAATATTGGCCGATCTCAGTACTTCAACAAGCATTCGATTGGAAATATAATGTAGTTTTGGATCGCATTAACGAGGATGGGCGGATTTAGGAGATGTTCCGGGTTTCGAGAAGGGCTATTGCACACATTTAAATTGTGTTGAGATTCAGTACAAAATGCCATTATTAAACTTTTCTTTTAGTTGCTACACAAAAGATGAAACAGTTCTCAAGTGAATGGAAAGTCGATCACAGAAATCGACCTTCAAATTTCCGTGAAACAGGTTCTAATGAAGGGATCTGAATGCTGTCAGTTTTCTCATTTCCCCAAAGCATGTCATGTGACAGTGCTTTCTTCTGTGTGTTTCATCACAGTCTCAGGGATGTGATATGGTGTAGAAATGCTCTACTCAGAGTTTGCCTTAGCTCTAATTTATTTACACCAGTATTACTTAGTATTTAAATACAGTTTGCATTTACTCATTGAGAGGTAAATTTATACATAACACATCGGTCAATAAGTCAAATAGGCCTAACTACCAGATGGTGCCACTAATAAAATATCCATATGATTTTCAGAAAGTACCAACGTTCAAAAGACTACTGTCAAAATTTCATGACGTTTGGTTTATTATTTATCGACTTAAAAGTGACGCTACTTTTGTGGTTCTTAAAAACGATGGATTCAAAGCAACTTCGTGTGTTGATATATCTTTTTTTTCGTTTCAAGACCGTAATCGCCCTGAAAAGGCCTCATTTGAAGAAGAAAAAGGTGCTGATTCACCAGGACAATACCACACTCCCCGTATTCTCCAGATTTGGCTCCCAGCGAGTGCTGGCTCTTCGCAGAACTCAAAGAGGTGCTCCGTGGAAAGAGATTTGGCTCAGATGAGGAAGTGATTGCTAAAACTGCAGCATATTTTAATGGTCTCGATAAATCATTACTGCACCGGTGGTATCGAAAAGCTGGGGACACGTAGTTATGATTGTATCACTCTAAGAGGAGAGTAAATTGAAGATTAAAAATGAATTTTGGCAAAAAAAAGGAATTTGGAAAAAGGAAATTAAAAGGAATTTGCTCGCGTTTATAGCGAAAATTTAGAAAAGTGTTGCAAGGTTTTATTTTTTATTTTTAAAAAGTGATCAAATGAAGTGTTAATTTTAAATTCTCCTAGTTTCCCAATCACAATCGTTCTACTTATACGCTCAAAAAAGTTTATTTTTTAAAATAGTGTTTAAAAAATAGTGAAAGTGAAAAAAAAGTTGTTTTCCTACTTAGGCCGGGAACTTACTGACCGATGTGTTGGTCCGAAATGGGACATAGAAATTACTGCCATTTTCCTACACAAACTTGGGAGCCCCAAAGTAATTGAGAGTGCACTATGGAGGATTTGATCGTTTACTTCTGTTGTTCTACTTTGATAACAAGCGATTTGTGATTTAAAAATGTTCAATTCTATGAAATTATGGTGAGGGAGGTCGGTATTAAAACTCAGACCTAAAATAATGAATAATGTGTGTGTGTGTGTGTGTGTGTGTGTGTGTGTGTGTGTGTGTGTGTGTGTGTGTGTGTGTGTGTGTGTGTGTGTGTGTGTGTGTGTGTGTGTGTGTGTGTGTGTGTGTGCAATCCAACTCCCACTCTTCGGCAGTGCTTTTATGGAAGAGAAATGTCTGCAGCTATCATGCTTTTATTCTAATCACAAACTGTAAACATTTTTAGCCCGTGTGTTTCAGAATGCCTGGTCACTAGATTAGATATTTGTACTATATATTTGTACTATATTTACACTTCCATTATCGCAACGTGTTTTGTTACGATCATGGCACGTATTTAGTAGTAAGTAATTCGTATTTATTTATAATTGCTTAGATCTCACCAGTAATGTTTGATGTTTCCTTGCTGATCCTGCTTCTTTTGTCCCACTTTTAGTATCTTTTTTCGTATCTTCAGCTGAGAGATTCATTGTTTTTTTTTTCTGTGCTCACTCGATCACTCACGCCGCGAACAATATTTAACCGGAATCCAGTTGTCTTCAAAACTAGAATGTTCCTAAAATTATGTAAGCAAAATCACTTCACGCTAAAAGATTTCTATAAAAGTATAGCATCTAGGGTTACCATTCCCATTTTCATCTTATTTCTGATTTCGTACTTTTTATTCATTGTTAATTTTAATTATTTTTACTTGTTGTTGAAAGCAAGCCACATACGGAATGAATTGATTGATACATTAAACCTACATTTCCGATTAATATGAATAATGGAACAGTTCCCCTATCTGGTAATGCTTTCCAAAAATGTGCTGGTTTGTTTTGATTTGATTTGAAACTATTTCAGCTATTTCAACTGGTTCAATATGATCAAATGCAGCATTTCTTCTATTTGCAAATACTGTACTTGACCATTGATCAAAATCTCAGAACTATAATGTTTATCGGTAAGAAGTACTAGAGGATTATCACTTTTGGGCTGCATTTCCACTGATCTGGCAACACTAGTGTGCTTCTTTCCAAAATGGTAAGAACCAGATCAGCCCTGGGACCTGGTAATTGAAGTTTAACTACCTCAAGGTTTTGCCAGTGCCCAGAGTGATTATGGGTGATTGAATAATATTACAAAATTGTTTAACCCTTATGTGTTCGACAAAAACAAACACCTTTTAGTGATCCACAGGGTACCCGGGTACTCACCAAATTCAAATGATTATAACTCTGGCTATTATTGACCGATTTTATTTCTTTTGGCACCGTTAGATTTCAAAATTTATTGGCTTTAGAGACATTATCAGAAATGACCATTTGAATCCATCTGGTTCCCATAAATACAGGTTACCGGGGCTGTGGTCCAGTACGGAGGCACTATTTTGAAACATCTATTGATTTTCCGGGAGTGGATGTCAAAATCTTTGGAATAATTCCTAGAAACTATTTTTATTCCATTGTGAGCCATATACTTGTTCCTGTAACGGCCATTCTGTAACAGGTTCCCTTGGGGCCTCGAGTGGCCTTGAACATATTTAAAAAGAAACCCTAGCAACATGGGTATCAAAATTCATAGAAATTTCTCCAGTAGATTACTTCTCAACGTTTTGTGGCTATCTGATGATTTGACCTCGGACCTGTCATCCCGAAACAAGTTCCCGTGGAGCCTCGAGTGGCCATGAACATATTTAGAAGGAAACATTACCATGGGTATCGAAATTCAAAAAAATCGCAAGTAGGACATTTCTCAACATTTTGTGGCTATCTGATGATTTGTCCTCGGATCGGTCATTCCGGAACAGGTTCCCGTGAGGCCTCGGGATGACCGGTCCGAGGACAAATAATCAGCTACAAAACGTTGAGAAGTATCCTTCTGGAAAAATTTCATGAGTTTTGATACCTAATATTGCCAGGGTTTTCTTCTAAATATGTTCATGACCAATCGAGGCCTTGCGGGAACCTGTTACAGAATTGCCGTTCCGGTAACAAGTTGGCATATGACCCACAATAGGTTAGAAATAGTTTCTAGAAATTATTCCAAGCATTCTGACATACATTCTTGCAAATTCAATGGATGTTAATTCAATGGATATTATGTCTCCGTCTTGGAACACAGCCCCGGTAACCCGGATTTACGGGAACCAGATGATTTCAAATGGACATTATTGATAATTTCCATGAGGCGATTGAGTTTTGCAATCTAACGGTGCCAAAAGAATAATAATCGGTCAATAAAAGTCAGTGTTATGATCATATGAATTTGGTGGGTACCCTGGTACCCTGTCAATCACTTAGGGGGTACAAAAACGAGATCTCCCCCTCCAACCCCCTTGCTACTATACGAAATGTTTTAATGCAAAAAGTTGCCTTCCAACTATTTTTTAAGACGGCACTAAATTTCAGCTTTCTAGTTTAATATAAACTATGAAATTTCGTAATGTAAAACTTGAAAAGGTACCCGGGTACCCTGTCGATCACATAAGGGTTAACATGTAGTTTTACAGAAACTGTAATGAAGACTCTATTTTTTAACAGATCTTTGCTTGACTGCCATATAGCCCTAGGCTTCCTGCCTTTTAAAAGAATTAGGTTTCAGAAGCTGTTAAATAAATTCTATTTAAAATAAGAGAGTTT
>JASCZW010003184.1:0-61260 GCA_034211315.2 Aedes japonicus | reverse complement strand
GGGGGTTACGTATTAAGTTCAGGACGTCATCTCACAGGAAACCTCCTTCTCCATGGTGGGATCAGCAATGCACCGAGGTTTACCGTAAAAGTCCGACGCGTTTAAAGTTTTCCGTAGACGGAACACCTGAGCCTTTCGAAGTATACACGGCCTCGAACGCGAACTTAAGAGCCTCATCAAGGCCAAGAAACGCGGTTACTGGCGAACATTCGTGAACGGCTATCGCGCGAAACGTCGATGAGTACTCTCTGAACACGGCGCGAAGATTGCGTAACCGAACAACGAAAGCACGAGAGCTGAGGAGTACCCAGACCAATGGATCCTCAAGTTCGCGCGAAAAGTTTGTCCAGATTCTCGTGCCGGCACGGATGATTCCTCGCGAAAACACGAATTCGATAGATGAGATTAGCCAACCCTTTTCAATGGTAGAGTTCTCTCGCACTCTTTCGTGTGGCAATACGGCTCCAGGGGCTGATAGGATCAAGTTCAACTCTGCTTAAGAACCTCCCAGACGTCGCGAAGAGGCGCATGTTGAACTTGTTTAATCAGTTTTTGGAACTCAACATTGTACCGGATGATTGGAGACGGGTGAGAGTTATTGCCATTCAAAAACCTGGTAAGCCCGCGTCCGACCACAACTCCTATCGACCCATCGCGATGTTATCCTGTATTCGAAAGTTGTTGGAGAAAATGATCCTTTTCCGTCTGGACAAATGGGTTGAGACGAACAACCTGCTTTCAGATACTCAATATGGTTTCCGTAGGGGTAAGGGAACGAACGACTGTCTCGCGTTGCTTTCCACAGATATTCAGTTAGCTTTGCTAAAAAGAGCAAATGGCTTCTGTATTCTTGGACATAAAGGGGGCTTTTGATTCAGTATCTGTTGAAGTTCTTTCAGATAAACTCCACGCTTGTGGCTTTTCACCATTAATGAATAATTTTTTGTACAATTTGCTGTCAGAGAAACATATGAGCTTTTCTCATGGAACCTCTACAGCTTCACGATTTAGCTACATGGGTCTCCCCAGGATCTATGTTTAAGCCCCCTTTATATAATTTTTATGTCAAAGACATTGACGGTTGTCTAAGTGACAACTGTACGTTGAGACAACTTGCAGATGACGGTGTAGTGTCTGTCACGGGACCCAATGGGGTCGATCTGCAAGGATCCTTACAGGATACCTTGGACAATTTGTCTACTTTGGGCTCTAGAGCTAGGTATCGAATTCTCTACGGAGAAAACTGAGTTGGTAGTTTTTTCTAGGAAGCATAACCCAGCACAACCGAAGCTTCAAATTTGGGGTAAGCCGATAACTCATTCTATGTCATTTAAATATCTTGGGGTCTGGTTCGATTCTAAGTGCACCTGGAGATCCCATATTGAGTATGTGAAGCGAAAGTGCCAGCCAAGGATCAACTTTCTCTGCACAATTACCGGAACCTGGTGGGGAGCTCATCCACAAGATCTTCTAACGTTGTACCGGACAACGATTTTGTCGGTTATGGAATACGGTAGTTTTTGTTTTCAGTCAGCGGCTCGGTCGCACTTCATTAAACTGGAACGTATCCAGTATCGGTGTCTTCGTATCGCGTTAGGTTGCATGCACTCGACTCACACCATGAGTCTTGAAGTGCTGGCTGGCATGTTGCCACTCTCGGATCGGTTTTCAGAATTATCTTCCGGCTCCTCACCAGGTGTGAAGTTATGAACCCCCAGGTGATCGAAAATTTTGAGAAGCTCCTTGAGTTGAACCCTCAAACCCGCTTCATGACCTTGTACCATTTGTACATAACACAGGATGTCAGCCCTTCGCCGAACATTTCCAATCGTGTTTGCTTCTCCGATTTCGACAATTCGGTTCATTTTGATTTATCCATGAAGCAGGAGCTTCATGGAATCCCAGAGCATCATCGTCCCATGATTGCTCCTGTGATATTTGCTGCAAAGTTTGGCCAAGTTGATTCCACTCAATCGTTCTTCACTGACGGATCTTTGATAGAGGAGCCAGCAGGCTTTGGTATATTTAATGAAATTTATAGCACCAACCGTAAACTTCAAGCTCCTTGTTCCGTGTATGTCGCTGAATTAGCGGCAATACATTTTACGCTAGAAATTGTTGCCTCATTAACACCGGATCAGTACTTCATTTCACGGATAGTCTCAGTTCTACAGAGGCTATTCTGCTCCTTGAGGCTGGTAAAGCACTCCTCGTATTTTCTCATGAAAATACAGGAGCTTCTAAGTGCTTTATCTTCGCGTTATTTTATCATCACCTTTGTATGGGTCCCATCTCATTGTTCAATTCCGGCAATGAGAAAGCGGACTCGCTTGCAAAGGTGGGCGCTATGGAAGGCGATATTTGTGATCGACAAACCGCCTTCAACGAATTTTTTCCTATTTTTCGTCAACAGTCACTCGTCAGCTGGCAGTATAAATGGAGTAAAGGAGATTTGGGGCGATGGCAAACATTCATCATCCCAAAGGTGTCGAAGAAATCTTGATTTAGCGGGATGGATGTGGGTCGAGACTTCATTCGTGTCATGTCTCGCCTCATGTCCAATCATTATTCTTTGAACGCTCATTTGATACCAGGTTGGCTGAGTGACAGCAATCTCTGTGAGTGTGACAAGGCTATCAGAGACGCAGATCACGTTATTTGGTCTTGTGCTGAGCACTCTGGAGTCAGATCTGAGCTTTAGTGATTTCCTTCGGGCTCGAGGTAGATAACCCAATGTGCCAATTCAGAGATATTTTAGTCAGCCAGATTTGAGTACATGAAACTCATTTATGTGTATTTGACTATCATTAGCATTAGATTGTAGTTAGTTTAACCTGTATGTTTAGTATAAGTCTTTTTTATATGTGTATGTGTGTGTGTTTTTTTTCTTTTTTCAAAAAATGTTCAAGTCAAAAAGAAAACCATTAGTTGTATAGTTATAAGTGTTTAGATAATTTTGAATTTAAATTTAATGTGTTATGTAAACCATACTTTAAATTTCACCCTCCTTCCCATCCGTAATTTGTAATTCCTATTAACCTCGGAGACGGCCGCGAGTAATCGGCTCTCATCCTCCTAACCTTAGTTTTAAGATAAATGATGTATAAAATATGAAACATTTGGCTCTGTAAAGTTAATTCGATTGAGCTTCCAAATAAATAGATTATTAAAAAAAAAAATAAGTTTTTCTAGATTCTCCAACAACAAGAGTTGGTTTTTCGAAATGTATAATAAATTTTACGCTACTCTCTCTTTTACCGCAAGATGATTGAATGAATGGTTCAAATTTAACAGATTATAAACTATAGAGGATGTATAGCGGTACTGTCCTGGCCTACTAAAACCAGGAAAAGATATTTTGCCACCGACGTCAGCGCTATGGTTCCTCTACAGTTTATAATTTGTTTTATTTATTTATTTATTTATTTATTATTAATCTCCATCTGTTTTAATGAAGATGGACAGGGAAAAGACAATTCGAGACGTAAGAGGCTCAAATTGGCATAAAAACCCTGTCATATTATTAAATATATATAACATAAAATACAAATCAAACATTGACATGAATACAACAATCCATGCTACAAGAATCCATGCTGGGCAGTAGATATATAGTTCTTGGAAGCAACGAAAAGCGCTTGATTGACAATGATTTCAAAGAGTTTTGAGCAAGCACTCAACGATGTTATTCCACGGTAATTAGCAATTGTCGCCCTTTTTGTGAACAGGAGTCATGTCCGAAAACTTCCACGCGGTTGGGAATATCATTTGTTGCAATGGAATGTTGAATAATTTGACTAATGGCAGCACTAAAACGTTCGAACATATCTTCAGGATACATGCAGGAATACCATCTAAACCGTACGCCACAGAGTTTTTAAGTGTAAGTAGCACATTTTCGACGTGTTCCTCATTGATTTGAAAAATTCCAAATTCAAACCTGTCGGATAGTCGGAGAGCTGCATATACATTCGAGGAAGAAATCGGCATGTTCGAGAAAGCACTCTTAAAGTGATCAGCAAATAACTCACACTTGATGGCATTGGTGCTAGAGGAACGATCATTGAGATACATAGTCGAAGGTAATCCATTATTTTTGCGTTTCGACCGAACAAATGACCAAAAACGCTTTGGTTGCAAACGTAAATTTGTCTGTGTACGATCAATGTAGCGGGCATACATGAAGCAATTATATCTCATGTAGTTATTACTCGCCAGAACGAAGCGACGTTTCAAGTGAGGTGAACGATTATATTTCCGAAGAGCTGATCGGCGACGTCGTTTTAATCTGGAGGTTTCAATGCAGGTCGTCGAAGTGGCACATGCGCATTGATAACACGGCGAATCTCAGAGTTGAACGACTCAACGATTTCATCTATATTTCCAGCTCCATCCAAAAATTGCCAATCATTCACAGAGAGCGCTTCATTCAACAGGTTATAATCGACACGATGAAAATCAGGCCGCGGATTGACATGTAATTGCTAAATCTCACGGGTAGAGCCAATGAAACAGCAACGTCTGTATATACAAATACATCAAGCGCCTCAGAAATGCTGCAACTGAGCAAAGCTGTATCGTTCACCAATATCAAGTCAAGAATACGAGAATTGGAATTCTTAATTGAGTTAATTTGTGTCAGACCATTAAAACAAAAAGCATCATACAAAACACCATCCGAGATGTCGAAAATCGAGATGAGCCGGCATCTATATTAAGCCCGCCATCCTCTGAAGCAGTCCAACACATGTTGGGATGATTATAGTTTCCAAACTGAAGCGCCATATCACACGGTTTCAAGTTTGCCAAAACAGAACTTATAGATTCACGATAAAGCGTTATTAGAGTAAGGTCATTTCTACGGTCAGGAGGAAGGTATACTACTCCAATACTAATGGAATACGTTTGCAATTTAATTTTTACCCATAACTGTTCCAATGTCACGCTAGTAGGGGCTGGGTCCACATAACAGCATAATCTAGAGGATACTGCTCAAAACACCTCCACCGCGACGCTTTCTACTATTCAGTGGATTATGACCTGTCCGACAAGCTGTGAATGAATTTCCAAACAGTTGAGTCGATAGAATACAATCGTCGAGCCACGTCTCTGTTAGTATTATCACATCATACTGCCAGATAGAAATCGTCGATCTTCGTTCGAAGTCCACGAACATTTTGATAGTAAATGCGAAGTTGCGGTGAGTCTGGATTTGTTGAAACGAAAGGCGGCTGATTTTGACAAGAATATTTCTGTTGAAATTTGTGCCAGAATGTTCAAGAGAAGACCAAATAAGGATACTATCAGATTTGCCAAAATCTTGGAATAATCAAACGGTAATGGGACAGTTTAACACACACGAATACATTGTGAAGCAGGCTCGTCGCATAGCGGAAGTCAAAAGAGTATTGGCTACCTTTAACTAAAGGATAGGCAGCGGTTTGACGCCGGAAGTAAAAAATGAGATATTGGAGTTTTACGACAGTGACCAGATAAGCAGAGCCATGCCAGGACTAAGGAACTACGTTTCAGTGAGAAAAGATGGTAAGCGAGGCGTGTCGTGAGGCTTATAATAGCTTCAAAGAGATAAGTGAGACTAATTTTGCTTTCAGTTCAGCTCAGGTTCTTAAAATATTTGTGTCTGTACGCATGTTTCGAAAAAGGTATTTTTGTGATGCTGGAGAAACACGAATAATTTATGAAAAGGTCGTATTTTCTGCTTGAAATATACTGCAACATCAAAACACGTTTATTTTGGCAAGTAGTAGAGATTTTAAAAATGCTCTAAAAGTTGACCTTAGAGACACTTTTTCACTTCAGATATCTCCACTCTGAAGTTTAGACGTTAGAGCTTGAAGTTTTTACACACAATGTATAAAGTATACAATAAGAAGCAAAATAGGCATATATCAAACGAAAATTTTAAAAATACTGCTTAAACCATTTTACCCCATACCTGTTACCCCATTTTGAACCGTTCATCCAATCGTCTTGCTGTCAAAGAGAGAGATGTAGAAAACTTAACAAACATTTCGAAAAACGATGGTTACTGGAGAAACGCGAATAATGTATGAAAAGGTCGTATTTTCGAATAAACTTCGAATTTGATCAATTAATCGGAAATATCTCGAGAACGAATGCTCTTACGAAGATCATCACCACATGCTGAAATTTTTGAAACGCTTCAAAAATCAGATTATATCATCAGAATGCGTTTATTTCTGCAAATATTAAAGTCTTAAGAAATACACCAAAAGTTGATATTTTAAAAACTTTTTGCCCTGACATTTCTCCACCCGGAAGTCTTTGCTAGAATTTGCGTAATAACTTCAAGTTTTCACAGTCAAAAAATAAAAAATCTTTTTTGAGGTATATAAATTTTAATGTTAATTTGCG
Source organism: Aedes japonicus (assembly GCA_034211315.2). NCBI lineage: Eukaryota > Metazoa > Arthropoda > Insecta > Diptera > Culicidae > Aedes > Aedes japonicus. The sequence goes on along the minus strand of JASCZW010003184.1, from coordinate 54,864 downwards.
ATTTTCTCCGATTTTTTTCAGTGTATATTTTTTCACAACCTTCACATATAGAGGGTTATTCCGAGAGTCGAAGTGACGTTTGTCACTTGGTGAAGTGAGAAGAGTCATCTGCAGTGACGTGACTCTTCTGGGTAAATCAAATGGAGAGTCACGTCACTGCAGGTGACTCTTCTCACTTCACCAAGTGACAAACGTCACTTCTGACTTCCGGAATAACCCTCATAGGGTAAGGGGATGTAATGTTAGCCTAGCTCCTTCATTCGGCCTATGTACCAAATGTGTCATTAATTTAGCAATAATCAACAAAATCATGTTGCTATTAGCATGATAGATGTAATCCAAAGCAATTGAGACAATATTAATCATCTTATAGTTGTTCACTTTCGCGTAATTTTCGGTTTCCTGAACTTTGGGGCATCTTGGTTTCACTGGTTATGCTGAACAGATGATCTATACAATTTCAAGTGATCTAAATTTGGCTTAATTGAATCGAAAAAGCAAGTAATGCAATTTGGATGTGCAGAACATAGTTACACGTTACAAATAAACTATTCACATAGCTAAAATAACAATGATTTTACAAGAAAATCGTAGACCCAATGTTGGGTACGCATTTTTTTGTATGTTTCCCAACTATGGCCTATTGTATCAAAAACGTAGTAAAAGGTTATTATTGGTAAAATTTCAAGTGGAAATGCATGAATTTACGGTGGTTTATATTCAAGTGGCTCATCTAAACACAAATCGAAGAGACAAAATCATTGCATAGTGAATTATAATGTTTTCATTATTGAATGGCTGATAAATCATATATGAACATCGCTTAAGTGTTTCGAGGCAGTTTTACTTTAGTTTGTTTTGTGAAAGGTTGTATTAAGTTAATCAAGTACAGCTTACAATGCTTTAATTCAAAAAATTAGAAAAAAAAACCGTGCAAAGACTGCACCTTGTAATAAATCTATCGAATGGGACGAAGTTACATCCATGAATAGACCCAATTTGATGCCTATAGACCGACATTAAATCCACTTCCCTCGAAAGTTTATGGCATTATAGAAATAGTTGTGTAACTTTTAGTGATACATGCTAGCAAATGTCTTATCAAACTTATCTTTGCAAGTGTCTAACTAGTTGAACCTCGCTTACAGCATCAAAACTTAATGAGTTTTAATGAAAAATGTGATCGCTGGTTGCATAATAGGCTGAGTCAAGGGACACATACCCTAGGTTCCACATCTTGTTCTTAGACAATTTTGTTGTACAACCAAAGATTTTGAGCTACAAATTATTAATTGTAGTGCTATTTAAAATGCTTACGCCCTTTTTTAAAACTGACTCTTGAGTCCAAACATTTTTTTGCATCTATGGAAAAACTTAAATTCGATGGGTTAAACGATGATGTCACAAATTTACAATTAAATCAAAGACACTCGAAGTTGTTCGGTAGCTCATTTCGGCTGGAAACGCTCTGAAATCAATTGAAAATATTCTTCTAATGTAATTTTCTACCCAAGAACTAGTCCCGTTACGGTGCCAAGCGCAAACAGGCTAAGACAACGTCAGGAGTCTTCGTCTTCGCTTTCGGTCGGTAGCTGGCAAATGGTAACCGGTACTGGAAGCTACCGCAGCGCCGAGTCGGTCAACGAAATGCATTCCCATCTGCAGAAAAACCCGGCCTTTGAGTGCCCTAATCCGCAACACCGTCATCGTCACCATCAGCAACAGCAACATCAGGCCTGCACTAGTAATCAAACGCCCAGCAATAATGCATCACCGTTCTACCCCCAGCAGCAGGGTGGGATCAATCCAGGTCCATCGAACAGTGCTTCCACCACACCAAACGCCAACCAACATCATCCCAGTCAGGAATCAAGTTGCTGTACGATCATCGCCGGCGAGTACTACCCGAGCCATCTCGACCTTTACGCCATGTGAAGTCGTACGGCGGATTATACTTAATGATCTATTCCAACAATTCTGCTAACGCATTTCACCGTCTATTAATTAAATTTTACCTCTCCTCCACAGACGACGCGAACGCCTCACACAGCTGCGGACACTTTTCTACAACTGTTACTTCTCAACGATTGCATTCAAGTTCAACTCCGGTCCGATTCCGCTTTCGGCAGCCTGCTAGGGAACTTTGCCGAAAAAGTTGGCTTGGCGAATCGAACTTCCGTCTAGGGTACTCAAGCGTAGATATTTTGGACCGCGTGTGTCTTCCAGTTCTGACGATAGTTACGAAAAAAAGAAGTCTTCTCTCTCTAGTCTGTTTATATTCGAAAAAGAAACCAATGAGGAGCCTCCGATAACCCGAAGAATCATTGTCGACAGTGGGAATCAATAACGAAATACACCGAAGTGATGTTCATTACAGATATTCGAGTATGATATAATTATTTAAGAAGAAAAGAGATAGAGTAGGGTTCTTTTATGCGATGAGTTAAAAAGATTAATCGGATTAAAATAAGAAAATGTAATCACGAAAGAGGGAGTCGCTTTTTGCCTATTTCTTTTATAAGTTATTATCGTTGTTGATATTGTATTACATTTTTGTGGATAATTTTACTTGTTTTGTAGAAGAAAACAGTCGTGCTAGAAGATTTTATATTTACTAATTTTTGTTTACTTTCTCATTTTAACTCGCAAACGTTTACCGCATAAAAAAAAGAAAAGAAAATAACTAATTTCAAACAATAGACGGTCATCCTCGTGTACACAACACTTATCAGGAAACAAATATATAAACATTTTGCATTTAAATCCTGGCTATCTATAATAAATCTTACATCCCATTTAACCTCGTCTGTGCTCAAAGGTTGGCACCCATCAAGCTTACTACTCGGTTTTTGTAGCGTTTGGAAATGTCCTTCTCAATCTGACCCTGTAGGATCCTGGTCTGCTCGATAACCATGGCCAACGTGGGTTTCAGATCAACGCTCTGCTGACGGAAGTTGATCGATTTCTCTTTCATAAGCTTTTCGGTTTCCTTCATTTTGTCTATCGCTACCAACTTTTGATTCAACTTAGATGTAAGAATATCCACGTACTTTGACGAATGCTTAATCTGATGCAAATGCTGAATAAGCTGGCTATTAATTTTGCCATATACAACATCAACTTCTACCAACATCTGTGATAGGGTCTTAGTATCATGATCGGGGAAGTTGTCCATCATCGTTAGTGATAAGATCTGAACCTTATCAGCAGTACTCAACTCGTACATTCTCATCTTCAGGAATGCCTCCAACTCTAACAATTCGTTGATAAACTTTTCCCTATAAACAGGAGAATCTAACATACTATACGCCTCCTCACCCTTGGCAACACTGCCGGCATTTCCGTCACCTTCAACGACAATTCCGCTTTCTTCTAGGGAAATATTGAAATCCATCTCATTTGCATTATCAGCTGCCTCTTCCGGAGCTCCCCAATCAATATCGCCTACCTCCAGATTGACATCGTTCACCGCACCGAAATCAATTCCGCCATCGCCAAAATCGATAGCACCACTGCCATCCCCAAAATCTATGTCCCCTGTTGCAGCTTCTCCTTGTCGTTCCACTTCAAATTTTACCGGTGGTTCTTCGATCGACAACGGCGATTCCGAATACAGGAACTCGTACACCGTCGTATTACCAGACGTCAAGACATGCCGCAACACCGATAAGCATGCATCATTTCCGAGAAAGGCACTGTACAGTTCCATTGCCTTCTTGAGTGACGAAACTGTGCCAGCAATTTCGTTTAACATCAGCGGAAGCTCGCTCCACCTTCTTCACCAACTCCTGCCGAACGTTGTCCCCTGGGATACCCAATTGTTTACAAAGACTATGATACTCTCCTAGAACTACATTCTCCGATCGCTTGAGGTCTTCTATTTTTTCTCCGCCTCATCACCTAGCTGCTCGAAGCTTTTTATCTGCTTACGAATCCCAGGCACTTCATAGTTTATGTTGCGTACCATAATTTGGGCTGCTTCTGCCAAATATAAACTATCCTTTTCGTACAGTCTCAGAATCTCCTGCCAGTCCTTCATTCTGTTGGCTTCCGTATCTTCCGAACACATTTTTCGTCTCAGCTTCAGTTGTCTTAAGAATGGCAATGATCTGCTGACAGTGGAAGTAGTTGATATCTAGGCAAGTAAATTACACAAGAACTCAGTTTCCATATCATAACTGACTATCTCGATTGCGGATACTTACGGGCTCCTTTTAACAGCTGCACCAGCCCGTCGTGAGCAGGCATATCAGTTAATGCATTGCTGATTTTACTTCGAACCTCACGAATATGCATATGCCAATTTTTGTTCACAATTCGTCTTGAAACGAGCCAGTCCTGCAGTTTACCAGCGTGGATGTCGATCGGGATGTCCGCTTCCTGTAACGAGGGATGTTGTTTTGAAAGATTTTTATATACCGGTTAATAGAAGGGTGCTTACGTTCATTTTATCGGTACAGATTAAATAATTTAAAATGAGCTTTGTACGAAGTGAAAGGTGAAACCAAAATAAATAACCATCCACGTATCCGAATCCGATCCTTGCCAATCGCTTGTTTGATTGACAGCAATTAAAGTGCTCCCAAAATGTTTCTATTTCTCGAGATACACGCTCGTTCAAGATAACTCAAAACTGAGTTGAGGTTACCTCAGTTTCCATATATTTCTCTGAAACGTCAGCGCATGAGTAAGAGGATCTATGAATCTGAGCAACATCGACTCAATCAAAATAAAAAAAGCTCAGCTTTTTATTTTGAGTTTTCAGCTTATATCGACGCTTACAAGGTAATGACTCAACTATTTCAAGGTGGCTTTTAGTGAAGCTAAGCGAAAATCTAATTCGTCTAAAATTTTAGAAGTTAAGGAAATAAGAAAAATGGAACAGGTTGCAGCAGCGGTGGATGCGGAAACTTGATGCAAATTGAGAGGTAAATTGTTGGTTTTCTGATGTAACAAACATTTTTGAGGTTATTTTTGAATTGTATCCAAACCCGGATTGTAACAGTTATTCAAATACTTTATATTATCCACATAAGTTTGCCCGCTAAGTTTCGGATATAAACGCACTTCTTCATTTGAATTACGTACTGTAAATAATGGGATTATTGCTGTTTAGCATACATCCTAGCTTAAGGTAGGATCAATGGAGCAAACAAGAATTGATGATATCTGTCAGAACGGTAATCAGAGTCCGCAAATGAAAATTCAATATGTTATTCGTTTTAGTTTACTGGATAACGGTAAGAAAATTCGATTCGTTAATAGTAATATTAATTACGTTTCTGTTAAGGACATTTCAGCCCTCAGAAATCGCATTAGTGAAATACGTTGCTTCACTGAACAGCGTTGCTCAACTACATCGCATGCGTTGCCGAACCTACGGGTGTGGGAAGGCTGTTTTTAGTGATTAACACCAAGTCTATGTGAGCAAAACACCCATTCACGCCATTGATTTATTTTTAAAGCAGAAGAACACAGAAAATAAATAAAGCTGGAATATATATAAATGCCCAAAATGTTTTTAATTTCCAATATTTGGATTTTAAAGAGAAAAAAATTGAATGATTGTGCGAAATTGTTTTGTTTAAATTTTACTCATTTCAATTTCAAATTTACGAAAAATGAGTAGGAGTAACTCTAATTAAAATATATATTCAGTTTACTCAAAATTGAGTTTTGGTTTATTTACTCAATTTAGGGTTGGTCCGGTTTTAATTGAATTGGGTGATTTTTCACCACCTTTGAGAACTCAAACGAGCGTGTAGGGAGAACGAATGAGATCTAAAGTATACACGCTCGTTCAAAGTCACTCAAAACTGTGAAGAAATTAATTATTCATAAAAAAGGCAGGGACCTGGCAAACCCGAATAAAAAATATCATAGATTTACAATACGGTATTATAGGGGTATGTGGATTATAACATCCCACGAGGCTGCAATAGCGTGCATATATAGGGCATATGTATTACGTCTAGTGCATCATTGAAGTTGAATTAGAGCGGAAAAGGGCCCCACTAAGATCGAACTAATGCTATATCTTTTGTAATGCCATAAGACATTGCTTAAGTAGCATTATTGCATTGGTAATGCATCACTACATTTTCAAGCTTATCTAACGCTTTACTACTTGACAACTGTTGAATTGATGCGATCCCTCATTACCGATGTTGATTTTGCATTGAATAAGTGCAATAATATAATGCTTGTGGTTACTTGGGATGGTTCGATACTAAATACAGGGGGTAAGTCACTCGACCACCTTGTGTTACCACCATGAAAAACACAATCCGCCACACTTCAAACACACTCGCCACCACATGAAAGATAAATTCATATCTTGCAACTCACTTACACGAATCGATTGTTTGTTTCTGTTTCTCTCGCTTACATTAAATGTAATTCAGACGATGCACACGTGAGCATGTATTAAACGTCTGAACCGTGCATGGTTGCCAATAAGCATAAATTTTCGATTATAGTTTGTGAAAACACAAAAACACCTTCTGCCACCCCAGAAACACATTCGTACACTATCTACACAAACACAACGTGGCAATGTTACTCACCCCCTGACTAAATATAATAATATACCGGCATTTAATTTATTTTTTAATTTTGCCAAGTGAAACTATCGAAAAAACAATTTCAAAGTATTATGAAAATTAATGATTGCAAGACAACACCACCCTATTTCACCATGAAACACGCTACAAAAAAACAGACTACCTAAACCAACGAACCAACCATTGATTTCTAGCATACAAAAATTGGCATATATGTCATAATTGGAGCCCCTGTAGCTGAAAATTAAGTGCTGTCACTTTGCATAAATGTCACTTTGTAAAACTGCATGACGGTTTGTAAAAATAATAATTATTAGTTTTTTCTTGTTTAAAAATCGAGAAAAAATAGTTGAGATTCATAAAATATATGTTTGTGTCAGGAAGAACGCCCATCATCGATACAGTTGGAAAAAAAACATGTTTTTTTTTTTTAATTAAAACCCCCTATTGAATGTATTGTAACCCTCGTTGTAACCATACAATAGAATCTAGAGCATTTACAATTTATGCCTGGGACAGACATACAACGCTGACCGTTGTACGAACTGTCAAATACTTTAATCCTGTACCAAAAAACACGTACTAGACTAAAGGAGTACAACGCTGTACGTTGTATGTCTGTACCAGGCATTATCTTATTGTTCACAACTATAAGATGACAATAGGAATTATTGTTGCCACAATAGAATCTAATGTAAACTGAGACATCGACAATAGAAAAGGGGGATTGTTATCAGGGGAAAAGTCACTTTGTCACCTTGTGTTAACACTCTCAAAAACACAATTTGCCACACTTCAAACACAATCGCAACCACATTAAATATAAATGCATATCTGGCACCACTTACATGAATCGATTGTTTGTTTTTGTTTCCCTCTCGCTTACAGTAATGTGATTCAAATGATGCATAAATGAGAGTGTATTAAACGTCTAAACTGTCCATGGTTTCCGAAAAGCATAAATTTTCGATTGTAGTTTGTGAAAACACATAAACACCTTCAGCCACCCCAGAAACACATTCGTACACGATCAACACAAACACAACGTGGTAGAGTTACTTACCCCCTGCTCTGAGAAAAATTCTATCGTTATACCGACAATTATATCATGGTCAGGATGACTATTGCATATAATGGTTACAATAACTATGAAAATGGTGGAATTCATCACGATCATGGAATTTTTGACTATGATCATAGTATCAAGGATTTTCCGACATTAAGGCAAATGTTGGATCAACTATTTTTAATGGTCGTTTTGACCATGATCCTAGTCATTTTAAAATCACTATACTGCAATAGTCATCCTAACCCCCAATAATGGTAAAATTGACAATCAAATTCGTCTCTGTGTGGTTGTTATGTATCTTAACCACAGAGAACAGACATCCAAGCTGGAGTGCCCTCCGTGTGTAAATTTCTGTAACTGACATTTTAAAATTACAACTCGTTTCCGCTAGTTTTGGTGAATCGTATGTTGATGGCGCCACCTTCCCACCTCGCGATAGTCTGTCAATTTTAGTTTGGTGAAACCTAGACTAGGCGGCGTTGTTTTTCCAACGGTTTGCTTTTAAAAGTTTATACAATAAATTGGGAAAAAAATGTTCGAGCCTGGATGTCTGTTCTCTGTGTCTTAACTATAGAAAAAATCATTATCTTCCGTACAAATTTGAAACAACAACTATTAATTGTATTGTTTTACAATTGTTGAAAATCCAAGCATAAGGAGTGAATTGTAGATTTATTGAAATGAAAATATGCCTTTTTTCTTTATCTGATTCATGAACAATAAGATTCATGGTCGAAAATAGATTTTAATGTTATTTTATATTAATGTATTGTAATTGTACGGCTATTCATATCCGGAAAATCTATCCTATTTATTAGCATTTGACAGGAGGCAACACATCGCAGATCTTATCTTATTCAAATAAGGCCCATCTGTATTTGTTACTACCGGTACGAACACCAGCATTACTTACAAACAATGAATTTTCTATAGGTGGTTTCTAATGATTTTCCATAGGTTTCTGACAAATTAACGTCAACGGAACGCAAACGTATCTATTGTGGGTGACCCTAGAGGGCTTAAAAGGAATCGCCAAATGACAATAAGCAACTAGCAAAAAGCAAATCTGTCAATTTTGTTGGCGGTATGTGGCATCTAATTGCACGTCAAAACATCGTGTCAATATCGGGTGGTATGTGGCGAACGACGGAGTGATATTTTGGCATGCTAGCAGATGCCGCTACTTCACCACATCAGTGGGAACCTCGACTATGGTTGGTCATGCAACTTTACATAAACGACTGTATGATAAAGTTTTAACCTTATGTCATATAGTTTCTCAGGCCTGGATGTGAAAAACAATGGGTGGGTAAGGATCATAACCATTCAAACTTTTTGATTTCTCCATATAGTTTCAGAATGAAAACAACAGTAGAGCCTTATAAACTGTATTTTCAATTTTAACATTATAGATTATAGTGTGTGAATGTTTTGGTATGGTTTTTTTTAAATATAGAGTGAAGTTTGAAAAAAGTTCTAATTTGAAATAATAACCTTAATTATTATAATTTGAATTTAGTTATACCAACAATCAATATGCAACTAGCGATTTGAAAATGGTTCACTGTTGTAGAACCCCTTGGTCTGAATTACACCTTGAAGTCAGCACCTTGTTGTACATATTTGCGCCTTTGTTTTGATTTGCTGTGTTATTTTGACAGAAGCTTTGAGAGTGTGTTCGTGTGAGTTCATTTTCAGGGGCGCATTATTAAGCTTGGGACCGAGCTTGAGACCGATGTGCTAGTACTGACTGAGCCAAGAAAAAAATCGTGTTTGTATGGGACCTACTGGTCTTAGAGTTAGTCTATGGTTATACCATTATTTGTATGCTTTATTGTTATTATAACAAACGAAAGCGTGTTACAAGTCCTAAATTTACAAGTACTAATATTTTGCGTAGCACAGGGGGTAAGTCACTCGACCACCTTGTGTTACCACCCTAAAAAACACAATCCGCCACACTTCAAACACACTCGCCACCACATGAAAGATAAATTCATATCTGGCACCACTTACACGAATCGATTGTTTGTATTTGTTTCCCTCTCGCTTACATAAATGTAATTCAGACGATGCATATGTGAGCATGTATTAAACGTCTGAACCGTGCATGGTTGCCAATAAGCATAAATTTTCGATTGTAGTTTGTGAAAACACAAAAACACCTTCTGCCACCCCAGAAACACATTCGTACACGATCAACACAAACACAACGTGGCAAAGTTACTCACCCCCTGGCGTAGCATAATACCTCCCAATTTCACTAATAATACAAGCACTTGTATTATTAGTAACGCATGAACTACAAGTGGATAGATTCATTCATCTGTCAAAAATCGAAGAAAATTTACCGCGAAACGTTATTGTTATTGTTTATATTCTGCACGTTGCAGCGCTGAAAGTTTGTACAATATCTGCTAAAAAGGGCAATAAACGTGAGGAGCAGCGGAATATAAAACTTTGCGTTTTAGATAGCATTCGAGAACAAAAAGAGGTGCTGTTTGGACCATTTTCAGCAACGCTAACGAAGGAAAAGCGTAACAAAGCGTGGACGAGTATTGGTGAATATGCTAAATCTATCGGTGCTTTGCCCAATGGCAGAGACTCTTTGTACGTACGGTATATTTGGTGGCCAAATGTCCGAAAAATGTCGATGGTGTGTATTAAATTTGATTGACTATAAAATAATCATAACCGATGTCTCATATTTAGGAAAAACGGGACAATTCCAGAAGAACAGGTACCGGTGGTGGACCTGAGGCTAGGACGAACGATGTTGATATCCTTGTTTACGACATACTCGGCAAAGACTCGCCAGTGTTGGAGGGATTAGCAATTCCGGAAAGTTTGGAGGAATCAGCGGAGGAGGAATTTTATTAACAAGTCATCCAGCCTAGTACGTGAAAATCCTCGAAAGAAGTTCCTGAATCTCACACTGACGATAAGGTTCACCAACCTAGCTCTAAGAAAAGATAGCGCAATGTTTCAGAAGTATCAGCTACAAATGGTCTATCAGAAAATGCGGATCTAATCAGTTTGAAATTGCAGCTGACAATAGACATTCTTGAGAAAGAGCGAGAGTTGAAAGCACTCGAAGTAGAGAAAATGTCAGAGGAAAGTTATTTATTGAGCTTAAAAATTTATAATTTTGAGCTCAAGCATGGTTTGCCAAGATCAAAGTTTACAGAGAACTTGGGAATCCGAGAAGCAAGCGAGATGAATTTGGATGAACCTACTGATTTTGAGTATCTATTATCATGTTCTGTAAATAATGGTCAAAGTGACGAAGAGTTTCATGACATTTAGTTTGTTCTATTTATAATCCAGTTTTTCCTAAATAAACACTGCCTTAAGCGTAAGAAAGAAAATTGGAGCGGGAATAGATAATAAAAAGAGATTAAAAAATAGTGCACAAAATTGTCAAGTCCATGTATTTTTCAAATTTTGATATCGATTTTTACATATATTATTATTATAAGCAACTCTAAAACTTTTGTTTAGCACATTCATTGAATAATTTGTATTTGTCGTCTTTGAGCATTAACATCTGTGTTAACTTCATTCAATCCAGAATCAATCTCCTCATTATGAAAAGGAATATTTTCGAAGTCGATTTCATCCTCTTTATTTTGCCGCGCTATGTTGCACAATGTCACACAACACTTAAATATTTGACCTGCAAAATGAGGATTTACTCTAAGATGGTTGAGGCACGGAAACTTTTCTTTTAATAGTCCCAGTGCCCGCTCAACTGTTTGTCTTGTTGATTTCAGTCTGCTGTTATAATTACGCTCACCATCATTTGTTGGATCGTTGTGCAGTGGTTTCATTAACCAAACTTTTAATGGATATGCCGAATCTTCTAATATGACTCCATTGGGAAAAATATTGCTTTCCTCCATACGCCGAAATAAACTGCTTCTACCAGGGGGTAAGTCACTCGACCACCTTGTGTTACCACCCTAAAAAACACAATCCGCCACACTTCAAACACACTCGCCACCACATGAAAGATAAATTCATATCTGGCACCACTTACACGAATCGATTGTTTGTATTTGTTTCCCTCCCGCTTACACAAATGTAATTCAGACGATGCATATGTGAGCATGTATTAAACGTCTGAACCGTGCATGGTTGCCAATAAGCATAAATTTTCGATTGTAGTTTGTGAAAACACAAAAACACCTTCTGCCACCCCAGAAACACATTCGTACACGATCAACACAAACACAACGTGGCAAAGTTACTCACCCCCTGGCGTAGCATAATACCTCCCAATTTCACTAATAATACAAGCACTTGTATTATTAGTAACGCATGAACTACAAGTGGATAGATTCATTCATCTGTCAAAAATCGAAGAAAATTTACCGCGAAACGTTATTGTTATTGTTTATATTCTGCACGTTGCAGCGCTGAAAGTTTGTACAATATCTGCTAAAAAGGGCAATAAACGTGAGGAGCAGCGGAATATAAAACTTTGCGTTTTAGATAGCATTCGAGAACAAAAAGAGGTGCTGTTTGGACCATTTTCAGCAACGCTAACGAAGGAAAAGCGTAACAAAGCGTGGATGAGTATTGGTGAATATGCTAAATCTATCGGTGCTTTGCCCAATGGCAGAGACTCTTTGTACGTACGGTATATTTGGTGGCCAAATGTCCGAAAAATGTCGATGGTGTGTATTAAATTTGATTGACTATAAAATAATCATAACCGATGTCTCATATTTAGGAAAAACGGGACAATTCCAGAAGAACAGGTACCGGTGGTGGACCTGAGGCTAGGACGAACGATGTTGATATCCTTGTTTACGACATACTCGGCAAAGACTCGCCAGTGTTGGAGGGATTAGCAATTCCGGAAAGTTTGGAGGAATCAGCGGAGGAGGAATTTTATTAACAAGTCATCCAGCCTAGTACGTCAAAATCCTCGAAAGAAGTTCCTGAATCTCACACTGACGATAAGGTTCACCAACCTAGCTCTAAGAAAAGATAGCGCAATGTTTCAGAAGTATCAGCTACAAATGGTCTATCAGAAAATGCGGATCTAATCAGTTTGAAATTGCAGCTGACAATAGACATTCTTGAGAAAGAGCGAGAGTTGAAAGCACTCGAAGTAGAGAAAATGTCAGAGGAAAGTTATTTATTGAGCTTAAAAATTTATAATTTTGAGCTCAAGCATGGTTTGCCAAGATCAAAGTTTACAGAGAACTTGGGAATCCGAGAAGCAAGCGAGATGAATTTGGATGAACCTACTGATTTTGAGTATCTATTACCATGTTCTGTAAATAATGGTCAAAGTGACGAAGAGTTTCATGACATTTAGTTTGTTCTATTTATAATCCAGTTTTTCCTAAATAAACACTGCCTTAAGCGTAAGAAAGAAAATTGGAGCGGGAATAGATAATAAAAAAGAGATTAAAAAATAGTGCACAAAATTGTCAAGTCCATGTATTTTTCAAATTTTGATATCGATTTTTACATATATTATTATTATAAGCAACTCTAAAACTTTTGTTTAGCACATTCATTGAATAATTTGTATTTGTCGTCTTTGAGCATTAACATCTGTGTTAACTTCATTCAATCCAGAATCAATCTCCTCATTATGAAAAGGAATATTTTCTAAGTCGATTTCATCCTCTTTATTTTGCCGCGCTATGTTGCACAATGTCACACAACACTTAAATATTTGACCTGCAAAATGAGGATTTACTCTAAGATGGTTGAGGCACGGAAACTTTTCTTTTAATAGTCCCAGTGCCCGCTCAACTGTTTGTCTTGTTGATTTCAGTCTGCTGTTATAATTACGCTCACCATCATTTGTTGGATCGTTGTGCAGTGGTTTCATTAACCAAACTTTTAATGGATATGCCGAATCTTCTAATATGACTCCATTGGGAAAAATATTGCTTTCCTCCATACGCCGAAATAAACTGCTTCTACCAGGGGGTAAGTCACTCGACCACCTTGTGTTACCACCCTAAAAAACACAATCCGCCACACTTCAAACACACTCGCCACCACATGAAAGATAAATTCATATCTGGCACCACTTACACGAATCGATTGTTTGTTTTTGTTTCCCTCTCGCTTACACAAATGTAATTCAGACGATGCATATGTGAGCATGTATTAAACGTCTGAACCGTGCATGGTTGCCAATAAGCATAAATTTTCGATTATAGTTTGTGAAAACACAAAAACACCTTCTGCCACCCCAGAAACACATTCGTACACTATCTACACAAACACAACGTGGCAAAGTTACTCACCCCCTGGTAAATCCTTTCGAATCATTTTACCAGCCGTACACAGAGCATATCGTCCAAGAAGACGCTGTTGCAAATGATTCGGAAGGAGCCACGTTTGAAAATTTTGAGTCCGTTCGTCTTTTTCATCTATTATCTCTTTGTTATTTCGAAAGTCAGTGTTACGTATACAAGTTTAATACGGAGTCTTTTATTGTTTAGATCGTGATATGTGGCATTCATGTGCTATGAAAGTTTTCCGAAGAAGCTATTCTTAAGCTGTTCCTGTTACTTGTGCATTAGAATGATATAACTTAAGCATTTCACCAGCCGTGCAAGGTTCATGTCGTCCATTAGGCTTTTTGACGTTTAATCACCTTTCCCTTTCTAGCACATGCAAAGGAATGATGGTTTGTTTTCCTCCAAAAGATGTTCCTGCTTGCTTGCACTCCTTTATTTTAAATGGCGCTGTAGTGTGCGTGCGTTCAAGGTCACTTAACCCAATGACACTGTCTTAAAAGGTGTTAAAGTTTCAAGTTTGCTTCCTCTTTTCTTTCAGCCATGTTCATGTCCACTGTTTAGTATGGTGCCGTTTCGTCTTTTGGTTATTTAGTTTGTCAGTTTGTTTTCTTCGGTTTTTTATAGTTAAGAATGTCATTTATGTGCTGTGAAAGTCTGTTTGAGCAATTTTCTCCAATCAAAAATCATCGAGATATTTGAATTCTACCAGTTTTAGTCATGCCTGATGTCTCAGTAGTAACAGTAAAATTTTAATGGTTTACTGATCGGACTTATGAGAGAGAAGTTTTCTTTAAAAGAAATTGGGAGGACGTTGCGTCTTTTTATGCTCGAAATGTTAGAGGGCATTTCGTAACCTCGTCAGTCGTTAATAGGTTAATAGATGTCTAGTTCTTATGTGCTCTGAAATTCATCGAAGTATACCTCGTGTAACTTCCTTTGCATGACCTATCACTTTGTCCGCCTTAGTCCGTTCTTGTCTTCTGCGTTATTCAGTTAAATTCTATAGTTCTGTTGTATAATTGTTAACGTTTACTTGTCTGTTCATTGCCTTCTTTTTATTTGTCTAATACTAATCTCTAAAACCCCGTTCGCACTACAACCATAGACTAACTCTATGCTACAACCTATATTACGTGATATAGAGTATCTTGATATCAGCATCTATGCATCTAGTTTTCACTGAAAATAATGTGCTTGGCATTTGATATCAAGATACTCTATATCACGTAATATAGGTTGTAGTGCAAACGGGGTTTAAGTCATCTAATCGCTTCCAAGTCTGACAGCAAGTGCAGCTTAACAATCTTGGTCAGCTATTAGATTCACTTTTCGGTGGCAAGGTAAAGCTTCATCACGCCTAGTCCCTATCTATTATTGAAAAATTATCGAGAAAGAAGCCGTTATAAGATTGTTTGTATACCATTGTTATAATGTGTGGTATTTTTATTATAACTCATTGAAATGAGAAATAACAAAATAAGAATGGTGCCACGTTCATAGTTTTATTCAAACTTCTACTCAGTGAATCCAACAGTCGGTTCCCTACATATGTCAATAATCTTGAACACAGTGTGTACTAATATATACCTGTCTAGCTAGATTTATAATTAAGCGTGGCTTCGGCTCATCATGTCAGGGAACGCTAAGAAAGGTGCCGCAGCCAAGAAGAAATCCCACATCATTATTGCTGAGGAAAGAGCCCCACCAGACTGCACCAGCATTCAAGGCTCCAAGACAGGATGTCCGTTGGATCACATCTGTAAAATCAGTGCATCAATGCCAGATATGTGACGCGGCATTAAATCAAAATATTCCAGATGTGATACTACCACGTCAGGATATGTCTTTGGTTACCATCTCAATGCTGATGGCGTAGGCCCTTCCATCGCGTCCAGATCACATATCCGAGGGAGGGTAATTTTCGGTAAAATTAAAACTTTATTTTCGAGTATCTTATCTTAGCGTGTCTCAAACAAGTTCGGGTACACGCTCGTTCAAGATAACTCAAAACTGAGTTGAGGTTACTCAGTTTCATATTTTCTTTTGAAACGTCAGCGCATGAGTAAGAGGATTTATGAATTTGAGTAACATCGACTCAATCAAAAATAAAAAAGCTCAGCTTTTTATTTTGAGTTTTCAGCTTATATCGACGCTAAGGTAATGACTCAAATATTTCAAGGTGGCTTTTGCGAAGCTAAGCGAAAATCTAATTCGTCTAAAATTTTAGAAGTTAAGGAGAAATAAGAAAAATGGAACAGGTTGCAGCAGCGGTGGATGCGGAAACTTATCGCAAATTGAGAGGTAATTGTTGGTTTTCTGATGTAACAAACATTTTTGAGGTTATTTTCGAATTGTGATCCAAACCCGGATTGTAAAGGAGTTTTATCTAAATATCTTTTATATTATCCACATAAGTTTGCTCAAGTTTTGGATGATAAACGCACTTCCCTTCTTCATTTGAATTACGTACTGTAATAATGGGATTATTGCTTTTTTTCAGCATACATCCGGGCCATACACAGGATCAATGACAAAATGCGAATTGATGACATTCGTCGAACGGTAACTGTGAGTCCGCAAATGAAAGATCAACATGTTATTCGTTTAGTTTACTGGATAACGGTAAGAAAATTCGATTCGTTAATAGTAATATTAATTACGTTTCTGTTACGACATTTCAGCCCTCAGAAATCGCATTAGTGAAATACGTTGCTTCACTGAACAGCGTTGCTCAACTACATATCGCATGCGTTGCCGAACCCATGGGTGTGGGAAGGCTGTTTTTAGTGATTAACACCCAAGTCTATGTGAAAGCAAAAACACCCATTCACGCCATTGATTTATTTTTTAGAAGTTAGAAGAAATTTATGAAAATAAATAAAGCTGGAATATATATAAATGCCCAAAATGTTTCTTAATTTCCAATATTTGGATTTTAAAGAGAAAACGGAATGATTTAAATTGTTTTGCTGAAATTTTACTCATTTCACTATAATTTCAAATTTACGAAAATGAGTAGGAGTAACCAACGATAACGATTACATACTCGTGTGTTTTTCAGAAATCGCAAACGTAATTTGTGATCGACCCTCCGTCCCTTTCATTTCATGTATCGTAATTTTTGAACAGATCTTGAATTGTCAAGATTGACAAGGAGAAACGTCAATCTGATGTCAGTTTCCAACGTATATAAAGTACAAGGTATTATATTTGCTGCACTGTTTATGTAGTGGTACGAAAAAGCAAAAGCAAAAAATAATTATGAAATGTCTTCAGAAATGCATGAAATTTCAGCAGTTTCATAAGTTACATAAGTATACAAAATGATTGAAGGAATATGTTATTACTGAATACTTTTGAGTCAATTAGCGCTGATATTTTAGGTGTTCGAAAACGCGACGATGATTGTTTCCCAATTTCGAGTATCACACTTATTCAGGTATTTACTCTGATTGATATTACGAAAAACGTTAATTTTTCAAATAATAAATTTTAAATTAACAATTTAATTTTTATGATTATCGTTAGAACATATCGTACATATCTTCAGGAAGATCCACAACGATTTAAACTCGAAAAATAGATAAAATGTATACAACTAGAAGGAGCTTCGCGATTTCTCATAACAAACATGGATGTTTGTATGTCCGCCGGTTTCGCTCACATTTGAGTAACTTTAACTCAAAAACATTAGAACCGAACGTATCCTCAATTGAGTTCCATTGTCTCAACCCTGTAATCCTTGTTTTTTTTTAAAGAATATAATTACTCTATTTGGCAACTATTTGAATGCAGAAATAACTTTTGTTCATCGGATAAAATGGTCAATAGCATAGGTCCCATCCATAAATGTAGTTCCGCTGATGATGTGTCGATGTCAACAAACTGGCTTTTGCTCGTTGATCCTCAGTAGTGCCCGAGTATGCTCTGTAATATGTTAGTATATTATGTATATTATGTTTTAATAGTAAAGAATTCGTGGCTCGATTATTACATTTGTAAAATCAAGTGGCAACCCAAGTTACCACGAAGCTATGGTAGTAGTACATAGGGCATATGCATTACATCTAGTGCCTCATTGAAGTTGGGTTAAAGCTGAAAATGTCTTATGCATTACTAGCATTATTGCATTGGTAATGCATCACTATATTCTAATCTAACGCTTCATTACTTGACAACTGTTGAATTAATGAAATTCCGCATGTATGATGTTGATTGGTTTTGAGTTGAACAAGCGCAATAACATAATGCTTGTGGTTACTTGAGAAGGCAACATGAGAACAAGGTTATCCGACCCAGTTTAAATAATTGAAAAAATAACATGTAACTATCTCGAAATTGAGTTTGGCGCAGTTTTCTTGCGTTTGCAATAAAAATGTAAAATAATAAATTAAATTCATAGAGCGTGATTACTCAGCATTTAGCGTTTTAGATATATTTATAAAATTTAGTAAAATTTACTCTACATTGAGTAAGCTGGAATGAGCGTGTATGTGAGAATACTATGACATCTGGCAATATACTTTACCTTCTTTTCAATGTACTTTGTCTTTGTTTGAATTCAACGAGAACGGCATAGCATTACTGTCAGCCAATTTTCTGGGGAGTGCTCATTCGAAAGGGACCGTTTTAAATTTTGAAAAGGACACTGAAAAGAAAAAAATATTTGTACCAACTGTTCCATCTTAGCATTCTTCTTTGGAGTAACTCTAATTAAAACATATATCCAGTTTACTCAAAATTGAGTTTTGGTTTATTTACTCAATTTAGGGTTGGTCCGGTTTTAATTGAATTGGGTGACTTTTCACTCAATTTTGAGAACCTTCAAACGAGCGTGTAGTAATGGAATAACGTGTATTTATTTATATATTCATTTTAACAGTGTACTGGTGTTGTTTACAATATTTTCGATTGCTTTTTAACGCGCAATCTTCAAAACATGTTTTTTCGATAATAATTATTCATCAGAGTTTACTTACCAACCTACAGAGGTAACGTAATTATACTGCTAGAATCACAATTTATTAATAAACACAAACAAAGCCTAGATAGAATGTCCACAACGAAAAACATCTGGCAAGCGGCGTCCGAGGGAGATCCTATTGCACTCCTACAATGTCTGCAAAAGAAATCCAAAAAGAACAGACTCGTCAAAGTGGGCCAATTTCGAGATAACCATAACTGGACATTGTTGCATCATACGGTGGCTAGTGGCAATTTGGAATGTGTTGAGCTGTTGCTATCGAAAACTGACATTGATGTTCAGGCTCGTTGCTACGAAGGTCGTTCTGCACTTTTCCTGGCCTGTATTCCTGGCTCGATTGATATCGTCGAAATGTTACTAGCAAAGAATGCAACCCTTGTAAACTTGTCGAACAACGAATACATTACGCCTCTACACGTAGCAGTAGAACGACGGAACTTGCACCTGGTCGAAGTGCTAGTTGAACATGGAGCTAACGTTAATGCACCGGATTTCGCTGGAGAAACGCCGCTCCATTCTGCACTGGAATATGGGAATGTAGAGATTCTGGTCCATCTGCTATACGTTGGACACGCTGATGCAAATGTACGATCTGAAAATGATATTAACGCACTGGAGATGTTGGCCGCTCGAGGAAACTACGATTTGAAGACTAAAATTGCTTGCTTTAAGCTACTCTTTAACTATATGCATAAGAAGCAGGAATATCGGCAGAAGTACAGAATGGAAGATATTTATGCTGTGGCGTTACTTAGCTACCGGTCAACATCACTGATTCCCTATTTTGTCGAAACGGCATTGCTATGGGAAGCAAACCTGGGTAAACGTCGGTTGGCACGGGAACTTCTGGAAGGACCTAGAGATCAGTATCAGACGAGCAGGTATAGTGATCGTGTGAACAGGAATCTATATCACTTCCTTGCATTGTTGCTGTCGGATGATGAAGGGATTCAACGACTGCAGGATGATTTCATGAACTATGAAGTAAATTATAGTCACTCGTTGATCCAGAATGAACTGGTTGCCTTATGTGTGGCGGCTATTCGTGAAGATGACAACGAGAAAAAATTGCGAATGCTGTTGGAATATCTTGATTTCGTAAAGCACTTGGTGTACTTTTTCTCAGATCATCTGGCCGAAACGCTAGACATGATCAAGAACGTTCTAATGAACGATGAAGCAGATCAGAATGAAGCGATGAACCCGGTTGAGCTGTCCCGGTACGAAATGGTTGTGAATAAAATTATAGAAATTACTTCGGCGGAGGCTGACACAGTTTTTCTCACCATGACATCTTCGGGGAGTGATCTCCATTTGCAGGCAAAATTTTTCCAACCAGTCATCGGATTCTGTACAGATGTTTTCATGGACGAACAGTGGCTAACAGCTACCAATCTTGAGAAGGCCATGTATTATCAATTGTTGCATAAGCACGGAACACTTCGGTTGGTGCAGAGATGTCACGGCTATCGGTTCGAGGAGTTCACGCTGCTACGGCAGACGCGAGATGTCGTTCGTAAAGCAGTTCTCAGTGCCATCGACGAGGACGAGAAAAAGCGGGATTTGGTTTTCGCTGCACGGTTGAACGCGTTGGAAATTCCGCAAAATTTGAAACGGTATTTGCGATATCAGTGAGTGTTATGAATTAAGTGCACGTTTTTGCTTAAGAAAAAAAAACGCCAATGGTTTATTAGTTTATTATTTTCGAAATTCCTTTTTTTGTCAAATGATAAGAATCGGTAATCACAAGAACTTTTCCACAAGGTCGATCTTAATCTTCTGTGTCGAATGGTAGAGTTTGTGTAGATTCGTTGGCATTCTGGAGTTATTGACCTTCAAAATATCGATTTACGGTGTGAAATATCTAATGGTTGGTCTAATTTTGATTATTTTTATAAGCTTGAAAAGCATCGGAGCTTGTGTTATCAATTTTCGATCGTCAAATAATTTTCCTGATGGTCTTTAAGGGCTTATGCTGAGGCGTTCGTGGCCATTACATCAACATTTAGAATTGATATAACTCAGAATCTGTACTAGATATTGAAAATTTAATCACATCAGTTTGTATGCTTACTTGCTGTGAGCAATCTGATAGAGTTCGATTCGATGTTCATTCACTAACAATCGAGATTTATCGATTTGAAATAGCAAGGTAAGTTTGCGAGAGAGAGAGAAAAAAGATAGGAAAAAATACATAGCGCAGCGATTCACCTTAAATAAAGGCTGGATGAATGGATCAAATTATGCAATGTAGAAAATTGAAAAATTGATTGAAAACTAAAAACAAAAATCCCATTGAAAGTTTCTTCAACATAAGAATGTTCTCTAATACCTTCACAGAAAAGTAAATGCTTTAAAATTTTTTGGTTTGTTATTTTCACAGAATTTAAAATTAGAGACTATGCTTATCTCCGGATATGACCCAGTTTGAGAAGAAGTTAATGTATATTGCAAATGTGGTGGAAAATATTTTACTTTGCTGAAACTGGGTGGGAGACGTTCGTTCCGCCATTGATTGTGTACGAAAGTTACGAGCAAGGATGGGCCTTGGTGACGGATGTTACACTGCTTGTGCCGCTGTTGGTATTCTGTCAGATTTGTACGGCTGAAGCCGTTCCCTACCCTATTTTAAAGTCTGTAACGTACATATCTAGACAAAATAGTCAAAAGGTCGAAAGTATCATTTGTAAACAATGACTTCTAGCGTATTTTTCTGTGATTTGCTTGATCCTACAAACCAAATAGCCCCAGATACAGATATAGGGAGTTATTATCTTCCCGTCGGTAATGGATGTTGGTGTAAGCAACATGGACAATAGCCTGGGACACGGACATATGGGAGAAAAAAATATTCGATCCCTAATGATTTTTTAGAGCCTTTTGGGTCCTATAATAACTGCAAAATTTCAACTCGATCGGTGAAACTATATTTTTACGCCCGAGGTTTTAATTTTACATACATAGGATTTTATATGGGAAAACATACTTTTACATAGAATAATCTGGCGAGGTGACCCGTTGCCATCTGGGGGGGCAATGACGAGTCCGTCGAAATCTGAGAAACATATGAGCTTTTCTCATGGGTCTTCGACAACTTCACGAATTAGCTACAAGGGTCTCCCCCAGGGCTCTTGTTTAAGCCCCCTTTTTATAATTTTTATGTCAGAGACATCGATAGCTGCCTCATGGAAAATTGCACGCTAAGACAGCTTGCGGATGACGCCGTTGTTTCAATTGCAGGAACAGGGGCGAATAACTTGCAGGGACCGTTGCAGGATACCCTAGACAGTTTGTCTACCTGGGCTGTAAAGCTGGGTATCGAATTCTCTCCGGAGAAAACTGAGTTAGTTGTTTTTTCTAGGAAGCGTGAACCAGCACAAATACCGCTTCAACTCATGGGTAACAATAACTCAAAGTTTGTCTTACAAATACCTAGGGGTCTGGTTCGATTCTAAATGCACCTGGGGAAAGCACATTAAGTATCTGATTCAGAAATGCCAGCAGCGAATAAACTTCATGCGTACTATCACCGGAACATGGTGGAGAGCCCACCCGGAAGATCTGATAAAGCTGTATCGTACAACGATTCTGTCGGTTCTCGAGTACGGTAGTTTCTGTTTTCAATCCGCCGCGAAAACTCATATTCTGAAGCTGCAGCGAATCCAGTACCGTTGTCTTCGTATCGCGTTAGGCTGCATGAACTCAACTCATACTATGAGTTTGGAGGTATTAGCAGGAGTTCTTCCTTTATCAGATCGTTTTGTGGAGCTATCGTTCCGGTTCCTCATCCGCTGTGAGGTGTTAAATCCATTGGTAATTGAAAATTTTGAAAAGCTAATCGAACGAAATCCTCAAACTAAGTTAATGACACTGTACTATTGGTACATGACTCTGGAGGTGAACCCTTCTTCGAATGTTCCTAATCGTGATTACCCCCAAGACTTCTCTAGTTCTACTGTAGTTTTTGATCTGACCATGAAGCAAGAAGTTCGCGGAATACCAGATCCACTCCGTTCGGAGTACATTCCATCAATTTTTGCAAGTAAGTTTGGCCATATCAGATGTGACAGGAAGTTTTACACCGACGGGTCAAAAACAAATGATTCCACTGGATTTGGTGTTTTTAACGAAATTCATAGCGCCTCCTTCAAACTACAAAATCCTTGCTCCGTATACGTCGCAGAGCTGGCGGCTATACACTATGCATGAGAGCGAATTGCCTCTCTTCCCTCTGATCAATTTTTCATTTTTACGGATAGTCTCAGCTCACTTCAGGCTATTCGTTCAATTAGGCCAGCAAAGCACTCACCGTATTTCGTTAGCGAAATACGATCTCTTTTGAGTGCCCTATCAAACAATTCCTACACCATCACCTTGGTTTGGGTCCCTTCTCATTGCTCCATTCCGGGTAATGAGAAAGCGGACTCACTTGCCAAGGTGGGCGCTATGACAGGCGATATTTATGATCGACAAATCGCCTTCAACGAATTTTTTGCTATTTTCCGTCAACAGGCCTTGATCAGCTGGCAACAAAAATGGGATGCAGGGGATCTGGGCAGATGGTTACATTCTATTCTCCCACAGGTATCGAAAAAATCGTGGTTCAGAGGGTTGGATATTAGCCGGGATTTTGGGCTCTCAGACACCAATCAATGCGGCTGTGGTGCAGGTTATCAGGACATCAACCATGTTGTCTGGTATTGCCTCGATTTCGAAATTGCCAGATCTGATCTTTGCGCATCCCTACGGGCCCGAGGGAAACCAGAGAAGGAAGATATCAGAGATGTGCTGGGTAAGCTGGACTTGGACTATATGGGGCTAATTTACAAGTTCTTGAAACAAATAGATGTATTCGTTTGATCCTCTCTTAGCTGTCGTTTTAACCTCGTAATACCGCCCCACTCGTGTCCACCTCGCCCCCTCCCCCGTAATACCGCTTTCGTTGTATCGTTACAGCTTAACGCAACGCAACATCTACGCCAGACCAACAGCAACAATTTCGCATCGCCAACCTGCTGTTGAAAGCTAACGTTAAGATTCCTACTTCCCCATTCCTACCCGAATTATTTTTTCGGCTTTCCAAAATTTCCCGCGAGTTTTTCGGCTTTCCAAAATTAACATAGTTAGTAAGTTATTGTCATTATAAAAATGAAAAAGAACTCGGCTCCGTTATGCCTATGGCACTTGAGCCTCACAAATAAACGAGTAAGTTAAAAAATAAAAAGAGTCCGTCGAAATGCGCTGTCGGAGCATGTTTGGTTTGATGCAGATTCTCCGTCTGGTAGTACAGTTCCTGAAGTAGTTCAATTTTCCTCTCGATCAGGCTGGTAACGTAGTAGGAAACGCTGCTGGTTGATTGCATATGAAGTTCGCATATGTCGATTTGCATCTGTACGTTGATCTTCTACAGCAGACTGGTAAAATCAATCGTGTGAAATTCATTGCATCGACATTTTGGGGAGATGTTTTTTTTGTGTTTCGTTGTACATAAACAAAGTATCGCTCCCTGCCCTTCGGTTCAGAAAGGGGTATGGG
This sequence comes from Aedes japonicus, assembly GCA_034211315.2. Classification (NCBI taxonomy): domain Eukaryota; kingdom Metazoa; phylum Arthropoda; class Insecta; order Diptera; family Culicidae; genus Aedes; species Aedes japonicus. The sequence goes on along the minus strand of JASCZW010003184.1, from coordinate 30,438 downwards.
CTCGTTATGTCGAGTTGGTCGCGTCAGGTTTCATGTGTGAATCGGTTGCCCCATCAACGTTCAAAAGTGCCTGAACCAAATGGACAACTTGTAATGATCACTTGAAGACGCGATGGGAGATCATTACCCTTACCGTCCGTGCTGATTATCGTGTACCTTGGATGACCAACGAACTTCGGTCGCTAAAGACAACCAAGCGAGCTGTCTTCAAGAGGTTCAGTAAGTACCGTACCCATCCGCTAAAACAATATTACGTCAGGCTTAACCACGAATACAAGCGCTTAAGCAAGTTCTGCTATCTTCGTCACCAAAGAGATATACAACGCAAGCTTAAATCGCATCCAAAATCTTTCTGGAATTACGTCAATAAGCAACACAAGGAGTCCGGATTACCATCCTCTATGGTGCTCGATGGCTTCGTCGCAACCCGATATCTGCCATTTGTTCTCCATCAAGTTTGCCAATGTTTTTACAGATGAGCTACTCTCCTCTGACCAAATCTCGCTTGCTGCGCAGAATGTTCCGGTATACAAACAATCGATGAGTGGTGTGAACGTAACCGATGCAATGATTTCCAGCTCCGCGTTGCGACTTAAGACGTCGTTGAATCCAGGACCAGACGGAGTTCCATCTGCAATCATTAAGAAACACATTTATGTCCTCATTCCGCCGCTTCGTCGTATTTTCCAGCATTCTATTTCATGTGGTACTTTTCCTCGGTGCTGGAAATCTGCTCATATGTTTCCAGTTTACAAGAAGGGTAGTAAGCGTCAACAATTACCGGGGCATCACATCGCTGAGCGCTGTTTCTAAACTGTTTGAGTTGGTGGGAACGTCCATTAATTACGTCACGCAAAAATTTATTGTTTATACCCCCCCCCCCCTTGTCACGTTTTTTTTGTATGGACCTTCAATTTTTTTTGTATGGATCGTCACGTTTTCCACCCCCCCTCTTACACCTTAAAACTTCGCTTAAGCCCGGGCCCGATGGGGTTCCGTCGGTTTTTCTGAAACAGAACATGGCTTTTCTTCTGTATCCACTTCGTCAGATATTCCAGATGTCCCTCTCTAGCGGTACATTTCCTTATTGCTGGAAAATGGCGGACATGTTTCCGGTATATAAAAAAGGAAGCAAGCGGGACGTGAACAACTACCGAGGAATCACATCATTAAGCGCTGTATCGAAGCTTTTTGAACTGGTCGTTAAGAACTCACTTTTTACACATTGCAAGCAGTTGTTAAGTGACGACCAGCACGGATTTTCACCAGGGCGTTCCACAACTACAAACTTATTGTGCCTCACGTCGTACATCACTGATGGTATGATCGCTCGATGCCAAACGGACGTGATCTACACAGATTTAACGGCAGCTTTTGACAAGTTGAATCATGATATCGCGATCGCTAAACTTGACAGACTAGGAGTTGGTGGTAATCTTTTAAGATGGTTTCGATCATACCTCACAGGGCGTCAATTGACAGTTGCCTTGGGTGACCTACGTTCAAGGAGTTTCTGCGCCATGTCCGGGATACCGCAGGGTAGCCATCTGGGACCGTTGATATTTCTTTTATACTTCAACGACGTACACTATGTTATTGGAGGGCCTCGCCTGTCGTTTGCTGATGACCTGAAAATTTTTATGCGAATCTGTTCAACCGCCAATTGCCATTTCCTCCAAGCGCAGGTTGATGCCTTTGCTCATTGGTGTACTCTAAATCGGTTGGTGGTCAACCCGGCCAAGTGCTCAGTGATAACCTTCTCACGTCAGAAACAGCCAATTTTGTTCAACTACCATCTTCTCGGTACAACCATCGAACGAAAGCAGTGCGTTAAAGACCTAGGTGTTCAGCTGGATTCAGAAACTGACGTATACGCAACATTTATCGTATGTTGTTGACAAAGCTTCAAGGACACTCGGTTTTATATTCAAGGTTGCGAAGAACTTCAGCGACATTCACTGCCTTAAATCGCTCTATTATTCCCTCGTTCGTTCGACACTGGAGTATTGTTCAGCAGTCTGGAGTCCATGCTATGATAATGGCGCCGAGCGAATCGAATCTATTCAACGCCGTTTTCTTCGGTTCGCACTTCGTAGACTTCCTTGGAGCGACCCTTTTCGTCTTCCTAGCTACGAAAGTCGGTGTCAGTTGGTCGACATGGAGCCTCTGCGGGTCCGTAGAGATGTATGTAGAGCTTTAACTGCTGCAGATGTTCTACAAGGAAGAATCGACTGCGGAAGGATCCTTCAACAAATTAGCATCAACGTCCAACCAAGGCCAATGCGTCACAACTCTATGCTCAGGCTTCCTTTTCGCCGCACCAACTATGGGTTGAATAGCGCTATTCACGGATTGCAGCGAACCTTCAATAGGGTGGCGTCCATTTTCGATTTTCATCTGACGCGGAACGCACTTCGTCGGAGATTTTCTACCGTTTTTAGAACAATTGACACACGTAGTTAAGATAGTGTATAGCTTTAATTATTTTATTTTTACTTATTTTTTTTTTTTTGTTTTGACTCCAGTTAAGAGGTTATGTAATCGTTTCTTATTGTATTTTTTGTGTGTTTTTAACATCATTAGGACCTAAACTTGGTCTGTTGATGTCTACTTCAAATAAACAAATAAACAGCGTGACATAAGCAATGGACCTTCCCTAGTGATGGATCCAATCGTCTCACATAGCAAGCAGAATCTAAGCACTGATCAACATGGATTTATTACCGGCCGCTCGACCACGACAAATCTGTTATACTTAACATCGTACGTTACCGAAACTATGACGGAACGGACTCAGACGGATGCTATTTACACCGATCTATCGGCTGCTTTCGACAAGGTGAACCACGCTATAGTGATAGCCAAACTTGACAGACTCGGAATCACCGGTAATCTTCTAGATGGATTTCGATCATATCTCACTGATAGGCTACTTAAGGTCGCTATAGGAGATTGTCATTCTGCTAGTTGCTCTGCCTCATCTGGCATTCCACAAGGCAGCCATCTGGGCCCGCTAATTTTCCTACTTTACTTCAACGACGTGCATCTTATCATCAAAAGTCCGTGTTTATCTTATGCAGACGATATCAAAATCTATCTGAGGATTCGTTCAGTTAATGATTGTATTCATCTTCAACAACAACTTGATGCAGTGGCCAATTGGTGCACGATTAATGGGATGCTGATCGCTCCTGCCAAGTGTTACGTCATAACGTTTTCGCGGAAGAATCAGCCGATAACCTTCAATTATGAACTGCTTGGATCATCAATAGGCCGAGTGAGTCATTTGAAGGATCTCGGGGTGATTTCGGATACACAACTAAATTATAAGCAACATGTCTCATACGTCGTTGCTAAAGCATCAAGAGTGCTGGGACTCGTCTTTAGAATAGCCAAAACAGTTTCCGACGTTTATTGTTTAAAATCGCTCTACAGCTCTCTTGTGAGGTCCACGCTGGAGTACTGTTCTCTCGTTTGGAGCCCTTATCACAACAACGGTACGGAACGAATTGAATCGGTTCAACGTCGCTTTCTTCGTTTCGCTCTTCCAAGACTACCTTGGAGGGATCGGTTCCGATTGCGCAGCTACGTTACCGTTGCCGTCTGATCAACCTGCAAACTTTGTGAGTGAGAAGGGACGTCAACAACGCATTGATCATCGCGGACGCCCTACAAGGCAGAATTGATTGCGGGGCGATTATTGAAAATATCGACTTGAATGTTCGTCCTCGGCCACTGCGAAATAATATCATGCTGAGGCCTCCGCTTCGTCGTACGAACTACGGACTAGAGGGTGCGATCAGCGGTTTGCAACGAGTGTTCAACAGAGTGGCTTCAATGTTCGACTTCCATCTTTTGCGTGCAGTTCTCCGTCGAAGATTTGCCGCTGCCTTCGAGCATTGCGGTAGCTGATAATGACTACGAAGAAATGTATTTTTGTGTCTATACTAGTATGTTTTTTTTTAAAGACTTGACTAATTCTGATTTGCTCGTTTATGGATGTGATAATTTTTGTAACATTGTTTTTTTTTACATGCTTTACCAACATCATTGGGGCTGCTGAAAGCCTGTTGATGTAAATTTATAAATAAACAAATAAACAAATAAAAATAAAAAGATATTCCGAAATGTAGCACGTTGTAAAATGTTTCTTGACTTCTATAACCAAACATGATGGAATTGGGTAAACGAGTGGAAACTCATCGGGAATGATCTCTAACATGCATCCGTCGAACCATTCTGAACGGCCGTTGTGAGAATATCACCATGAAAATTTCACATGTGCATAGCGTGTTACCAATCAATAATGCTTTTTTCTGTTCTCTTCCCTATCTTATGACCGCGAGCAATACCAAACATCCTAAAGTCAACTCTTCAAAAAGTAGGGGAAGCCCACGGAATAACTGACCCACAGAAACACTGAGACTACACAGTAAAGCACGGTATAAACCCTAACCAATTTTTCATTTAGCCAAATTTTCTAACACAAGGTAAGCAATCAAATGACCACTACAAAATATACTAAATATCCACGACCTAATATATAAAGGGGAAAGGCAGGGACCATCAGGGCACACAAATGAAACGATTTGGAAAGGGAGCATGGGAATGCCTCCTTCCTATTGTTAACATTTCGCGGAACGAGGGCGGGGTCTTTGACCCCATCTATTGGGTTTATTCTGTCAATCGAGGGCTCGATTCTAATGCTGTGGGTGTGAACTTGCTTTTGGAAGGAGATTCTCTTCCCTATATTCGCGGGTTTCGCGTAAGTGTATCTGCTTACGGGCTCAACCAAACTTTTTTGGCCCTTGATACCACCTGAGGAGCCTGATGATCACAAACAACAATAGAATCCTGATTTTTCAGATTATTCCACTGCTATTTAAAGTTACCTTGTTACAATAGATGGTAGTATCTCATCATCATCATCATCATCATCATCATCATTGCAAATGTGGTGGAAAATATTAACTTAGGACTTTTCTCAAAACATTAATCTAGAATATTAATAATTTTTGTATACTTCTACTTAAAAGATGATTATGCAATCAATGAGTTTCTGATATACACTAAAATAGTCCGTTACATTAACTGGAAATGATGACCTACCTTATCACACTTAGAATTTTAATACCGTTGTTGGAATCCGCCCTGCTGAGAATTGTTGAACATCATTTGTTGTTGTTGTTGTTGCTGCTGCTGCTGTTGTTGCTGAGCTGCTGCAACCGCAGCTTGCTGGGCCTGTTGTTGATAATCCTGTTGATTCATGCCATTCCCAGGTTGCCCACTCGGACCGGACATGCGAACCCTTTTGGCAGCACTGTGGTCCATTCCAGCTTGGTTTTGAGCTTGCTGTTGTTGTTGCATTTGTTGTTGCTGCTGTTGTTGCTGCTGCTGCTGCTGCTGCTGCTGAGATTGCTGGTTCTGTTGCTGTTGAGGGGAAAATATTCGTTTATCAAGGTTTGATGGTTATTGGAGAAAACTAGGTAGGAGGAGCTTACGTTTGCCTGCTGTTGTTGAGTTTGCTGCTGATTCTGATGCTTGAGAAACGGTAAAAAAAATTAAAAATGATTGGAACGTTCTAACGAATTTAAACCACTTACATTGGTCTGTTGTTGTTGTTGTTGTTGCTGTTGATTTTGTTGAGCTTGCTGCTACAGTAATAAAACGGAAATGAGAATTAACTTACAAGTGTTACTGTGTAAAACTGAATCATATGCTTACGTTGGCCTGCTGTTGTTGTTGCTGCTGCTGTTGCTGTTGTTGTTGCTGTCGTTTGCTTTCACCTTTGTCGTCCTGATCTTCATCGGTGAGAAATTCACGCTTCGGATAAGGTATAGGGCAGCCGGCAAAAACGTCCGCCGTAGGCATGGGATCTTCTGAAAAGTAGGGATCCAACATTGCTTGTTCCGAAGTGATGCGCTTGTTCGGATCCATCAGCAGCAACTTTTGTAGCAGATGAAAGGCTTTACTGTCCGGTTTAATCTTGTGGCGTTCCATGTACTTGACCAGAGAGCAATTTGCGTAGCTAAAACAGAAAGAAAACAAAAACGATGGAGTTAAGGCGGTACAATTGGTCGCAACAGTAATTACATACTTAGAGCGTTTGAAGTCTTTTGTGAGAGTATGATGTTCGGGCATTTTCCGGATATCTTCCCAGTCTTTGTCTTGAGGGAAGCCCATCACATTGAATATTCTATCCAGTTGGTCATGATGATAAGGATTGCTTGTTTTGATGTCCTCCTGGCGACAGTGAAATATTGGTTCCGAAGTAAGCAACTCCGCAAAAATACATCCAATTGCCCAGATATCGATGGCTTTTGTGTAATGACGGGCTCCCAGAAGCAACTCCGGTGCACGATACCAGAATGTTACTACAACCGGATCGAGATCTGCTAGTGGTTTCAGTGGTGCATTGAATAGCCTTGCAAAACCCATATCAGCTATTTTTACTCGTCCACGTTCGTTGCCTTCTCCCATCACGAGAATATTAGCAGGTTTCTAAAATATTCAACATTATTTAGAATCGAAATCTACCTAGACAATCCAACCTGAACCAACCAAATCCCTATGCAGAACCCAATTGCTGTGGAGATAATGAATGCCGTCTAATATCTGGTACAACAAGCTCTTGACCATTCCTTTTGGAACCATAACCGGCTTTTTAGTGGCCTTAGCAGCGCGATGGAATTTAATTATGTGCCACAAATCGTGCTCGGCATAATCGAAGAGTAACCAAACTTTTCGATCAGTATGGGACAAAAACACTCGAATGAGGTTGATCACGTTTGGATGTTTCAACTCTCGGAGTAGCTACAAGACACGAACATAATATTCATTATTATCAGTATTTTAAACAACTTAAAAGACTCCAAATACCTACCGCTATTTCCCGGCAAGCTGACATCGACAAGCCAGTTCCCTCAATTTGCTTCAAAGCGTAATCTTTCGTATCGTTGCTTTCTTTCCGGTGCGCTTTGTAGACATGTCCATACGTTCCCCGGCCGACCTTACAACCCTCATATTCAAACAGGTCTTCCACTTTAGCTCGTTCCTGCTGCGTCTTCATTTTGAACTCGTAATCCATCATAACAGCGTTGCTCATAGCAATGGAACGAAAATATATTTTTTTATTGCAAGCTTTTTCGAATGACGAAAACGTAAATTCACTTCAATAGTTGTTACGGATATTTCACGATGGTTTAAGTAACAGATGAACACAATCAATCGCACAGAAAATTTCAAATATTTCTTGAATTTCAATTTAAAGATTAACCTGATACGGATTCGCTTTCTTTGCCGGAACTGTAAACAATTCCGAAGAAATTTTGTTCTGAAGATTGAGGCTGTCATCTGCACACGATTATTTCGAATAAGTCAAAAGGGTTCAGAATTAACAATCACACTGAAACTGTTCAGTACCCATTATTTGGTAAGAACTATGCAATTAAATAGTTCTAGGGTTTTTTTTTTCATTAGGGCGTATCTACAATTGAGAGATTCTCTCCGGGCTCGCTCTCTTTCATTCATTACAGCGCCATTATAAAATTTACGAGGCATTCTTTAGTACAGATCGAAACACAACAGTGCTCTACATATAGTAGAATGAAAAACGTAAAGGTGATTGGTTTATGAATGAAAGAGAGCAAGCCCGGAGAGAATCTCTCAAATGTAGATTCGCCCTAATGAAAAAAAAAACCCTAGAGTTACTCAACAGCGATTGAGCACCGACAAACCGACATGAAACTCAATCTTCACTTTTGATCAAGAATCCGTAACGACCGATTCAAATTTGCAGCGATCCCACCTGTCAAAATCTATAGAATCATTTTATCTAGATCAAATAAATGTGTCTCGAATTACTGAGACATGAACCTTCTTATCAAGTTTCCAAACGTGTTCGTGGCTCCATCGTGGGTATCATCCAAACAATTAAAAAATGGTTCGAGGATTTGTGATATCGTTCGTTTAAGGTAATTTTTTTATTAGGGTGGTAATCCATGGGTTCACCGAGGGGCACGCAAGAACATTTGAGTACAGCACACACTTTTTGAAAGTATTAAAAATACGCGTTTAATACGGCTAATTATACTTTGAGTACGTCAGAATACCCACTTGAGACTTTAAATACACCTTTATTACAATTATACTATACTTGAGTGCTATGAAATACATTTCTATTAAAATTTGAATACTAAAAGTACAGTTAAATACATTTTTAATACTTTAGATTAATTTAAAAACTTTTAAGTACTGATCGATTATTTTGATAACAACTGAAGATTTCGATAATCAAAATATATTCTTATTACAAAGACATGCTTTGAGTACCATAAAACACATATTAAACACTTTTCAATCATTTTAAATACCTAAGAAATCCAAATCAATACCTCGTGTACCATTTAGTACATGTAAAGTATTTAAAATCCCCTTAAATATATTTAGACTACAATTTACATCCTAAATAACAAATAAATATATTGGATTACAGTTTAAATACCTCGAGTACAAGTAAGCACATTTTTATTACTTAAAATATCAAACACACAACACACTATTATAAGACCACTCATTTGTACAGAAAACCACTCAGTTTTTCTATTATGATTCCTATTCCAAATTGGTCTTGTTTAGCGAAAATTTATTTATTCAAAATTTATAACTTGTAAAATGCACTGCATTGACAGAACTCAAGATGGTTTTGTCCAATATTAAATTTACCACATCTAATAAGGTTTCTCTGTTGACCTCGGTTTTGACCCAATAACATTTCAACTCAATATGAGTAGTCCTAGCGTGTAGGTAGAACCTTGAACATTGGTTAAGAACACGCTCGAAACACCCTCTCTTTCATTTGTATTGTTCTTTTTTTTCTTACGGAAAATTAGATGAGAGCATTAAGTAACATTTACGTGTGAGTAAAAGAGAAAGGAATACAATTCCACTCAATTATTGAGTAGAATGGAACGAGAGTGTAGAACTCTTAAAACTCTCAAGTATTTTAAATATATTTGAATCCTTTTAAATCTCATTAAAAACTTTCAGGTACTCAAAATACTCATAAAATACTTTGCAGAACTTTAAATACAATTCAAGTACTCTTTGAGTAGCTAAAATATTTTTCAAATACTTTTGGTTTCTTTGAGTCCTTTAAAATATTTTTTATTACTTTAAATATTCTAAAGTGTTTATAAATACTCTGTAAATCAAGTTAAATCCGGACGTATTTTCAATACGACACACTCAGTAGAATGCTCTGCGTGCCCCTCGGGGTTCACGGAGAAAAATGAGTCTACACTGATTGAAAAAAACTACTGATTATCATAAACTACGCCTTATGAAGTGTCGCAAATGCTGGTTGTTTGGACTTCATAAGATTATTATGTTATTCATAAGGACTCTTACGACTTTCTTACTTAGTCATAATGGTTTTTCTATGTGTATCTTAGGTCCATTAAATTACCTTATGATTTCCATATTCATTCTATGGATGAAAAAAACCATAAGGCAATTTGAAAAATCATCCACAATGGCGATTCAAGAAATGTTGTGAAATGGATGTTCAAGATCATCTTTAAAATATAATCTTGCATACGAGGTAAGCCTTTTTTAAATGAAGAAAATATCCTAAAATTTAAACAAGAAAGCCCATATTGCTTCTTGACAATGCTTTTGTTGTGCCGTTAAAATACTCCAAAGTTGATTCATTTTCCATTCCGGTTTAAAGAGGCGAAGATGTTTGGGATGGAGGGGTTTGGATTTCGCCATTAAATGTAATATGTAATTGTGTTTATTTTTATTTTGTAGGCTGCTGCATTGGTGGGTGTTGAGATTCCTCCCTTCTGCTATCATGAGCGATTGGCCGTGGCCGGTAACTGTCGTATCTCATATGTGGAAGTGGCAAAGTCTCCCAAGCCTGCAGCCGCTTGCGCCATGCTGGTTATGAAGGGATGGCGTATCAAGACCAATTCGAAAATGACCCGCAAGGCTCGCGTAGGTGTGATGGAGTTCTTGCTCATGAATCACCCGTTGGATTGTCCGATTTGCGACCAGGGTAGTGAATGCGATCTGCAGGCTATGGCTTTCGGATCGGATCGTTCCCGGTTCACCGATATCGATCACAGCCGAAAGCATGCTGTCGAAGATAAGGACATTGACCCGTTGGTTAGGACGATCGTGAACCGCATTCAATGCACGAGATGTAGCCGATTCGTGTTAAAAGTTAACGGAGTCGATGATTCGGGTACTACAGGACGAGGAAATGATATGCAGATTGGAGCATATGTGTAGAAGTTCTTCCTGTCGGAATTGTACGGAAATGTGATCGAACTATGCCCGATTGGTCCTCTGACTAACAAGCCGTACAGATTCGTAGCTCGTCCGTTAGAGATCCGTAAAGTGGAGTCGATTTATGTGTTAGATGCTGTGGGTACCTTTTATTTACAATAAAGATGATTTTGGTCTCATTAATTTAATTCTTCTAAAAAATAAACCCATCCTCCTAAAAATACTATGCATGAAAGTGAAATCTGTATTTTATTGACAATTAAAATCCATAACGAACACGTTCAGTTATCATTATTGACAATAATGTATTTCATAAGGCTGTCTTATGAAACTTATATAGTTATCTTATCTAAAACATAGCTGGAAATGAAGACAGAAAACATCGCATTCGCATTCATAAGGTAAAAGTATGAAATTCAAACCGATTCCTTGTGGCTAAATTTCATATCGTTTTTTAATGAACTTCTTAAGGTTTTTTTCGTCGGTGTAGCTTGAAACAAACAAATATTTGGTTGTTATTCAAACTACAATTCAGGTTGTTCAAAAGTCGATATATGTTCGTTTCTAATCCTCGACTTCAGTTGAATCGAACGAGTTTTCCACGTTATTTCCACACGAAAAATTTCATTAATTCAAACTGAAATTTAGTTGATTCAAACTAACACTTTAGTTTATTTCAACCGTAAACAGATTTCATTTAATCGAAAGTTAGGTTGGCAGAAACAGCTCGTACACATTGTGATGTTGGGTTGAATCAACCTAAATGCTCAGGTTAAAGCAAACTGGTTTTTTGATTAGGCAAATATTAACCTTAAAAATCGTTTGAAACAAACTAAATGGTAAGTTTGTACCAGTTGAGATGTCGGTCAAATATCGCAAGAGATTTTGTTTGGCTAAACAAGCGTTATTTGGAATTTTGAAGTTTCTAATTTTGCATGGCTAGCTGCTTCGCAACTGGCGGAACTTGCGCAGTCGTCTTTCAACAGTGATCTTGAGGAAGTCGTTGCAGGATTTTTTAAATAAGTCAAAACTATGCCACCACAATGATTTTTTCACTTTATTATTAGGTAAAATCTTTTTCGCTATCATCAATATCAATAAACATCCGCATGAAACAATTGTTGCTATAAAAAAAAATGCTGTAACATTTTAGACTCCCAAAATTTATAACACATTCGTTAAAACCGTTTTTGTTGGTGAATGCATAACAGCTCATGTTTAAAATATTTCAAATGCATTATCAATGGTAAAATGAAAAAAAAAGAAAGAAATACCATGGATGTGAAAAAATGCCCATTTCATATCAACAGTATTGTTGTTTGTTTCAACCCATAACGTTGGTTTCAACAAGCATTTTGTTGTTTATTCCAAACAACTAGTTGTCTTGATTCAAACCGCAAATTGGTTGAAACAAACTGCTAGTTTTGTTTGAATTTAACTAAGTTTTAACAGCTGTCAAAATGGACTAACCAATATTGTTGTTGTATCAACCAAAATTTTGTTGAATTTAGGTACTAATCCAAAACAAAAACAACCTGTATTTTTAGTTTATTTCAAGCATTGTTTTTTGTCAAAGCAAACCGAGAATTTGTTTAGGCAAATTTCAATATGAAATTTTGGTTGAAACAACCTAAAACTTGATTATATTTACTAAAGGTTTATCTCCGTGTTTCTTTTACAACTGAAATAAATAAGAATCTTATGGTACGTTCACACTACAGCATACCCGCATAACGAAAAACAATTTGCTATATAGTCAAAATTATATTTCGAATGTAAGATATATTATCACATTTTATATTATTGTTATCGAATAATTTAATCTCATTTTCACCATACAACCTCTACATTAACACATATTGTTAATGTTTGCCATATTGTCATTGAAAGGTTTTTTATTGTCTGCACTCGGTGTAGATTATAAACCAACTGATTGGCATAGAGTACAACAAAAAGTTTGTTCGTGAAAATTGCCATATTTTCATGGTCACCTAACTTAACCGCCTATTCAGCATATTGTTATTTCTCGAGTAATTCATGTTAAGGGCCTAAAAGCCATTTGTAAACAATGACTTTGAATGCCATTTTCTCTTGAATCTTGAATCACTCTCGTGAAACAAAAGCAGCATCAGGTAGAAGATTGTCAGCTCTACCATATGGAGTAGCGGGATATAGTAGGATTCTCGTGATTCGTGAATGGTCAACGTTTGAAGTCATTGTTTACAAATGGCTTTTAAGCCCTAATCATGAATTACTCGAGATTTGGCCTTTTACCTGACATATTGTTAAAACTATATAGGAGATTGTTAGTTTATCGTTGTCAACTATAAGGGTAAATGTCGTAACAATAACGGAAGCGGCCGTCAACAATAATGGAAACGGTCCAGGAATGGTTTGTGATTATGCGGGTATATTACGTGATATAGAGTATCTTGATATCAAATGACATGCACATTATTTCCAGTGAAAACTAGATGTTTAGTTGCAGATATCAAGATACTCTATATCACGTAATATAAGCAGTAGTGTGAACGTACTATTATAGTAATGCAGCACACGAATTAATGATACTTTTTGCATTGTTTTGCAAAAAAAAAATTCTTGGTTGAATAAGCGCCGATTTCTTCACCTCCGCTTAACTTGTAAACCAGGTTTACCCATATAGTTAAACCTGGTTTAACGCTTAAGTGGAGGTGAATAAATCAGCCCTAAGTTTCAAATCGAACACATCGAGCTATTTTCACGAGAGTCGATGAAATTTTGACATCATCAACTTAATACAGGGGGCGCGACTCTATCTCAGATGCAGGATTTTTTTTGTTTTGCTTTTATGGGATGTGCGCACGCTTAGTAGATAGAAAGAAGATTTTAAAGATTTTGATGAAGATTTTAAAGATTTACTGCAAAAAGATGCAGCACGATGCAAGTTGATGGATTAAGATTCACAAGCTGAAACTAGATTTTTTAAAGATTGATTTGCTAGCGTGGGATTTTTCGATCATCTTGAATCTGGATTTAGATGTGTTGCACCCCCAGACTTAATCGCACAAACCTCAATACACTTTTGTGAATTGCAAGCAGCATCTGGTAGAAGAATTGGCGCTCCCATGTGAAATGTTGTGTTTCTATCTGTACTAAAGAATTCCTCAAAAGTTTTATAATGGTGCTGTAATAAATGAAAGAGAGCGCGAGTGGAGAGAATCATACATTGTAAGGTTCGCGCTATTGAAAAAAACCTAGATTTGTTGATCGTATTGCAAAAATCCATGTGTGGTTTTTGCTGTTTGCTTTTTTACCAGTGTACAATATTTTTGGTGTTCGTATACCCAAGTTTGCATTGTTTTGAAATAACGTAGAAAATGGACTCTTTTTGTAGTACTTCATTTGGGCGTGTAATAATAAATATTTTTGGCAGATTAGTCATTCCCGTCTTTCAATATTCTCGGTTAAGTTTTTCAATCAAAACAAAAATTCGCTTTCTAATATAAAAAAACATACCCACTAGAAAATTAAGTAGGTTAGTTCTTTAACATACTTAACCATGACCATAGTTGAGTTCTTCGGTTGTACATTCCTGGCCTTTGGGCCACCGTTGGCAATGTTCTCGCTCACAATCGCACACGACCCGATCCGGATTATCATATTGATAGCTGCTTCGTTCTTCTGGCTGGTCTCGCTGCTGTTTTCCTCGACGATATGGTTCACCGTTTACCCCCTGCGGGATAAGATCGTATTCGGACTGATATGCTCCGTTTTTATCCAGGTATAATTCTGGGCTTCTCTATCACTCTGCCACAATGAGCAGATAAACGAATTACCCTTTTCTATTACAGGAAGCATTCCGCTATCTCATGTACAAGCTGCTTCGGAAGACGGAACGAGGACTTCAGGAAGTAACCGATATTGTGCGAATCTCCGACTACAAACACATCCTTTCGTACGTTTGTGGGCTAGGTTTTGGCATGATCAGCGGGGCCTTTTCGCTGGTGAACATTCTAGCTGATTCGGTGGGGCCAGCTACCGTTGGATTAAAAGCGGGGTCAAACATTTTCATTGTGATCAGTGCAGCTCAATCGCTTTGCATGATTTTATTGCACACTTTTTGGAGTGTAATCTTTTTCAATGCTTGTGATCTGAAAAATTACTATCAAATCGGATACGTCATCATCAGCCATCTATTTGTGTCCTGCATTACCCTGCTCAATGGCCAGGAGCTCTTCGCCGTGTCGCTGACGGCTTCCTACATTGTGATGCTAGTTACGAGTATATTGGCATTCCGAGTGGTTGGTGGAAATCTGGCTTCGTTTAAGAAGTTCATTACTTGCAAGTAACATAGTTAGGTGAACTTAATATATAACTTATTACTACAAGCACTCATAATTTTAATAAAACGCATATTATAAAATATTCCAAATTCAATTAGGAATCAAAAAACTTTAACCATTGAATAAATACTAAACGACTAACATTTTTTTTTACATATTTTGTGAATACATTTAAAGTTTCAAAAACAAGGGTCAAAGAGCTGACTAGCATAATGATACCGTCAGGGATGTTCTGTGTGGCGTGTGAAGTGACACGACTGACACTCACATACGAGGTGCCCCCCACCCTCTTCACCCAGAAAAGTCTACGTGGTTTATGAATAGGCCCTTACTTACCTTACCAATCGGGTCGAGGCCGAGATGACCTCTGTTGTTTACAGAAGTTGTTTCCATTCTAATCGGCCCATGACTGCACTTTACCAGCTACGGAGTCTGCGGAGTCGCCTTCTACTTGATCGGTCCACTTTGCTCGTGGTGCGCCTCTTCTTCTTGTGCCAGTCAGATCGTTATCGAGAATTATTTTACCTGGGCTGTCGTCCGACATTCTAATGACATTCGACTGTTGTCACCGCACTCGATTCTACGAGTCGTCTCGATCAATACATCGCCTAGAATGATCACAAAAATCTGAGTATCATTTGCATGGTTTTCCCTATCGAACGTGATAATCGTTTCAGGCAAATAATTGCACATTGTATGCTCTTGTGTCGTGAGATTTTTCATCTCTGAAATAAGAAGCGAAGGGCAGGGTCGATCCCTGTGAAACAAAATCCTGCTATCCAGGGCAACAAGACGAAGCGTGAACCGTAGAATGGTGCACCTCAAAAAACGCAGCTACTGTGATGAACATTACTGAGGTCGGCGATTTCGGTGCCTCAGCGGAAAACTTGAGTGAAGCCAGTCCGCGTGCGATGAAAATAACACTGCCTCCACTGGTAGTTAAGAACGGGCCTTTAGGCAAGCTGGTATGCAATCTCGCATCGTTGGGCGTCGCAGCGGAGTACAACTTGTGTCGCATTAGAATCAAGGTAATTGCTCCGGACGAAGGCGGAATATCACTTAGTAGCCGCATTCCTGAAGGATTCCATGGTGCAGTTCTTCTCGCACGATATCCCTGGTTGAAACCCGTTCAAGGTTGTCATCAGAGGCTTTCCGAACATCGACCCCAAAACTATCGAAGCAGAAGTCAAGGACCATTACAAGCTGGTCCCAACCGCTATCTTCCGTATAATAAGAGACGAGAAAGTGAATACGTATCCGGCCTCTCTTTTCCTGGTACACTTCAAGAAGCGTACGGGGCGTTGATTTAACTACAAGCAATCCGCTCGCTTTTCCACACCATCGTTTGCTTGAAACCATACCGTGGCGGTCATCGTGATGAGACGCAGTGCCAACGGTGCCTCAATTTTGGACACGGTACCCGGAACTGCAACATTAAGCCGCACTGCACTGTGCCCAGCACCACGAAACATCCAACTGTCCAGTGGAAGAAACCTAGACGATCAAGTGTGACAACTGTGGTAATGATCATCAGGATTGTCAGTGCCCAAAAAGAGAAGATTTTAAGCGTGTCGGCAAACATGCTTCGTCCGCCAATCAACCGGAACCAAAAGGAGACATACAGGCTCAGATTTTCTGCCACTTCAAGGTGAAATCGCTGCCAGTACTTCATCAGCACACCCCCATGGATTCAGGAGATCACCACCGCAAAATAACAACCCCGATTTGTTGACGAATTGGTGGAGATATTCGCCTATATGATCCAGGTTCTTGATAAGTTTAGAATCCAGTTTGGCGTCTAAAGCGTCACCTGGAACGCTTGCTCTGTCCGAGCAAAATTGACTGAGCTTGGCGATTTCATCTTCAAGCACAGTATCGACGTGCGCCTAAAGAGTTACCCACAATTGATACGTTGACGTAAATTTGACAGAAAAGCTATGGGAAAACTGTCAAATTCACGCAAACGCATCCGCAACGTATCAATTGTGGGCCAGCCATAAGTACTGAAGCCCACCTAAAGTCCGGCGACAGTTTCTGATTGCCATACCACAACATCATCACCAATTCCAGGGGTGGTGGTATTGCGATCATTGGGAAAGGTTTCATATAATATTATAACATCCTGCCTCACATCCGCACTTCTGTCGTCGAGGTTGTTCGTGTGGAAGTGGAAACGACAACCGGAAGCATACAGTTCATCGCTGCCTACTTCCCTCGGCAGTGTTCCGGCAGGAACGAATTAGCAATCAAGTTCATTAACGATCTTACCGCCATCACTCGGACTAGCTGCCGTTTCGTCATTAAAGACCTAAACGCTCGGCACGAAGCTTGGTGCAGCTACGATCACAGCTCTACAACGGACGACGACGTGGCAATTGAAAGAAAGCAGAGTGTGATACTTTCACTGATGATCATGTTCTTGGTCTCCCATAGCGGCCTTTTGCATGAGATTAGCCCTCTCACCTACGGCAATGTGACAACAAGATCTTCGAGGGTCAAATGTTCTGCCTTAGGAGTTTTTATCCGCTGATTTGGCGAAGATCTCCGCTTACGGTTTCAAATTTTTCGTGGCAACTGCTCGATCACCTATTAGGTACCTGCATTTTATTATCACAATATGTGCGTCTAGTTTCAACGGTTAAGAACGCGGGAAGAATATCCGTGAGAATTTTACCTGATTTTCAAATTAACAAGTTAGTAAAAATTCATAGTCTACTACCAATGACATTCCTCAATACCCTTTCAAAAAAAAAAAAAACTCCAAACGATGCTCACACAACCCCTTTCATAGGAAATTTCGAATTGTTCAGAGAGAAGTTAGGAATTATGTATTTTAATCGACTGTCAGGAACAGACATCAAGTACATGACATCCGTTTGTTCCAGTTATGTTTATTCATAATAACATGATTATTCATTAATGAAACGACAGTCCTTAAGTCGCAATCCAGATATCCTGTGAAAATTCGAAAAATAAGAAAAAAAGAAGATTAATACCAGGTCAATGTCTCAAATGTAGAATGCATTTGTAATCGAGCAGTCAGATAGGGGTGAAAGACCAATTTCAATGCATTCGAAATGCGAGTTGTAGTTATCATTCAACTTATGTCAAATGAACTATGCGTCATCAAGGCAAAAGTTTGAGTAAGATATGAATGATCAGTGTTTTTCGACTTACCTTTTAGTGAGCTCGTTGGATGTGTCCACCAAGCCCCAGTTCAGATAAGATGAATGGCAGTAGCAAATATCCACCTAAAAATCAAAACGAATGATTAATCACCTGGTTACTTTCATACTTTATGCCGCTAATAAGCTGCAGTTTCAGATAGGGGTGAAAGACCAATTTCAAAGATAGTAAGTTAGTTATCATTCTGTAGAAGTCAAATGAACTATGCCTCATCAAAGATTTGATTTATTTTTATACTTTATGACTATGCTCACCTTTGAGTTACAATTTCGACCAGAGGGGTGACTCGCATCTCTTCTGGTAGGACAGCTGTAATGCAAAATTGAGATTGTTATGATACGCTGCGACAAATATTTTAACCGAAAAATGTTTCATTTTGTGTCAGAATCCTTTTGGTTTAATATTTGAAATGGGTGTAATCGATCATCGATTCTCAGAAACATTTTTTCATCATGGAAAATAGAATTTCATTGAAATACCCCAAGTAAATCCTTACCTGATTTTATCTCCAGATTCATGGTTTCAACAAGATATCTGTAAAGAGAACATTCGAACGGATTAGAAATCTACAGATTTTACAAACTTTTATGGATAGCTTTCAAGTAACTGTCAGCTGGCCGTTCTTATAACCTTAATCATTAATTGATAATTTCGTTTCTAAAAGAACAATCATCATATTGAAAAAGTCGACAATTGTAGCAAGTCATTCAATCAAAATTACCTCTCTTCATCCACGTGGCTTCCGGAACTTGCTCTGCACAAAGATCCTAGGTACGTCGATTTTCTCCTTTGGGTTTATTGTTCGCCGGTGAATGTAATTGTTGACGATAATCTCGAATCCAGCGTCACGGAACAAATTACCCACTTCATTCTCAGCGAAATAGTAACTTCTGGTGCCGTCTTGTCGCATGTAAAAATTTTCCGCAATTTTATGGCCCGGCTTGAACCGCAACTGTGCCATATCGTACAAGCCGTAGTCCCGGAAGAGAAGCATACCACCGGGTTTTAACAACCGGAAAATGTTTTTGCAGACTGACGCAAACTTGTCAGGATGAATAGCTGACAGGACAAATATCAGTGTCGCTGTATCTAAGCTAGCCTCTTGGATCGTTTCAAAAACTTCCGCAGTAGTTATGTCGCAGGTGAAAGCTTTCATGTACTGATCGTTATAGAGGTTATGTTGTTGCACCAACTCAACGGCACGTGGCGACAGATCGCAAGCATAGATAAAATAATCACGATGCCCGTCCTCAATTAACGGAAAAATAAGATTTCCAACACCGCAGCCGATCTCTAGCAAGGTTTTAACGTTGGTATTCTGTTCACCGCCGGAATTATCACCAGCAAGCAATTCATCAAATTCGCGAGTCGTCCAGTGACGGTCCTTGAAAAAACGAGTTTCGTTTCGCTTGTAGAACAAATCCCAGTGTTTGCGTGCTTCCAATTCGAGCTTCTGGGCTTGAAAATCCGTGATCATCCGCTTGTTCTGTTCCTCGAGGCAAACCTTCTCCTCATCAGTAAGAACTTTGGCATGTTGAGTGACCACATCGCCAACATTAAAAGAGCCATGTTTGGCTTGAGATGATGGATTTTCGTTAGCGGACATGCTAGCTTCCAAATTTATTGTTATGTTTCCTAAGTTCAAATTGGTCCTTAAGACCTTATGGTAACAATCAGCTCTTCATCACAAGTATTTTTAATAACTAGATACTCAAAAGAAAATAACTTAAACTTCTCCCGAAGACTTCCACAAACGAAATGAACGATTCGACGGATGCGCTTGTGCTCATTGATTTGTTCGCGGTTGCTGTAAATAATTTGGATGCAGCGGCACGCTTTGCTGAATATTGACAGTATGCCGGAAACAAAAGCGAGGGATACGACGAATGAAATTTTAATATTTATAAACATTGTGTCAACGAATGCAAAGGGGGTTTCTGAACCCCTACACTGAGTCAAGAAATATAGCGAAAACCATAATAATGCCTTATATTTTTTTGCTATAAGTTAATGCTATAAAACGCTCTGTAATCTTTCCTCGATTATCTTATGATTGATTCGCTGTCTGAAGCAGAATAAATTTCAAAAACCAACTTTATAAAAAAAAATCAAGTCATCCAGCATTTTACGAGTACTTATGGCCGCCTCGGCTGAGCTTGGTTTCTGGTAGGGAGCAAGCGATTTGATGTTTGGCTTAGGTCGTTTGACATAGTGATCCTCATTGCAAGAGATAAGCGGATATTTAATTCAACGATTTGGCAACGATGTTTATTTTATTCACAGAGGCTGATAACACTTGCCACAGTGCAAAATTTGTACGATTGGCTCAGATTTGACAGCTCTCGATGCATGATTGGCTCAAAAATGTCTGCTTCCGCATATCTCTTACTATGAGGATCACTAGTTTGACAGCTAATCGAAAAGATTTGATCGATGCTCTGTCGAACGGCCTAAAAGCCAAACGTCAAATAGCTTGCTCCATAAGAGAAACCGAGCTCAACCGAGACCGCCATTAATACACGTAAAATGCTGGATAGACCATGAAAAAACTCACCTAGCGGAATTTTGACAATTGGTCTGCATGAAACGAAATGTCACCTTCACTTACGGAATAATTGAGCGGAACATTTTTCCGAAAGTAAAAGTGACAGCTTTTATTAGTTGGCGTATGGAAACCTTGCAAATTTAAATTTTCTTTTTTTTTTTGTTTTCAGGTGGGTTCTGCTGCAGAAATTTCTTTTCGATTCTTTAGTTTTCCGTTTCAGTAAACGGAACCTAAAGGCCAGTATCGACTTAAAAGGTAGAGAGGTTACGGAATTTTGTTCAATATTACCAACCGGAAATTTGACAATAGGGTATTATAGGGGTATGTGTATTATAACACTGTTAATAATATGCAGGCATTTAATGCTACAAAAAACAGACTACCTAAACCAACGAATCAACCATTGATTTCTAGCATATATAAGTTGACATTTATGTTATAATGGGAGCCCCCGGTACTGAAAATCAAGTGGTGTTACTTTGCATAAATGTCACTTTATGAAACTGCATGTCGGTTTGTAAAAATAAAAATGATTAGATTTTTCTTGTTTAAAAATCGAGAAAAAATAGTTGAGATTCAGAAAACTATGGTTTTTTTTTCAAATTAAAACTCCCTATTGCTTTTGACAAATTTCCCAAGGAAGATTATTATTTAAACTTACTTGCAAAAAAATTCTACGCCCTTGTGAGCGGCCTTCCGGCAGTTAACCGGAAAATTCACCATGGCGGACGAAAACATGCGTGTAGGCATGTTTTTGAGTTCTTTTTATCCTTCTTACACCAAAAGAAAGGTATTAAGATCGCTTGAAAACTCGACTTTTTATCTGAGGCCCACAGGGCCGAGTGTCATATACCATTTGACTCAGCTCGACGAACTGAGCACATGTCTGTGTGTATGTATGAGTGTATGTATGTATGTGTGTGTGTATGTTACAAATAATGTCACATCGGTTTCTCAGCCATTTGTGAACCGATTTCAGCTCTGTTGACGGCAAATATATAAAATCTTGAAATAATTGGAATAAATCCAAATTTTACTATGATTGGATAGTAATAAAAAAATAAATAATTGGAAATAAATCCAAATTTTACTATGATTGGATAATCCTTCATGGAGATATGATCAGAACAATACCTGAGAGCACATAATTGTGAGATGAAAATATAATCGTTGCAGTTCA
The DNA here is from genome assembly GCA_034211315.2 of Aedes japonicus. Classification (NCBI taxonomy): domain Eukaryota; kingdom Metazoa; phylum Arthropoda; class Insecta; order Diptera; family Culicidae; genus Aedes; species Aedes japonicus. Next base: position 8,912 of record JASCZW010003184.1, on the reverse strand, counting down.
AAACCGAACATGACCACTCACTTCAATCAATGCTGTTTGCATTCTATTGTTCCGCATCTGTTGCGTTGTATAGCACATACAGCGGACTAGCCACACTATGCGACTCTATAGAATTAGAGCATGATTGATTGGTTCGAGCGGTCCGTTTTTGAACTGCACCAGTAGGTCCCGAACAAATCGACACAAATTTTTCATTAGGGCCTAACTGACAAACGTAAACAATGGCTTTTTCCTTAAATTTCTCGTTATTGAAAACTCGCCTAATCAATCCACCACGATCATTTCGAAGAGGAAGAGTTCACCTATCCGATAGAATTGGAGGCTTACATGTGTAGCTTTTGTGCCACGAGAAATTTACGGAAGAAGCCATTGTTTACGTTTGTCAGTTAGGCCCTAATGAAAAATTTGTGTCGATTTGTTCGGGACCTACTGGTCTTTGTGTCGAAATACGTTTTTTTTTCTCGGCTCAGTCAGTACTAGCACAGCGGTCCCAAGCTCGGTCCCATGCTTAATGATTCGCCCCTAACAATGAACTCACACGAACACACTCTAAAATATTCTTTCAAAATAACACAGCAAATCAGAACAAAGGCGCAAATGTGTACAGCAAGGTACTGGCTTCAAGGTGTACTTCGGACCAAAGGGTTCTACAATAGTGAACCAATTTCAAATTGCTAGTTGTACACACTTAGAAAATTTTACAGTATTCGGTAATTTTTTACCGAACTTTCAACAGCTGAACGTTCGGTACTCTGTTCGGTAATTAAATCAATTACTGAACGTTCGGTATTCGAGATTTTTTCGATGAGTTGTCAAAAAATACCGAACAGTTCGGTAACGGGAGATTTGATGATCTGTCAAACGCTACCGTACAGTTCGGTAATCTTTGTAGTCTGGTACCGAAATGTTTCGGTATTGTTGTTTGTTTTTATCGTTAAACACCAACATATTCGGATGTTATTGTTTTATTAAACAAAACTACATTTGTTGTTAATTGTTTATTTTCTTATTTATTCTTGTTCGGATATATGAACTAAAATCTAGACTAAAATATGATAATTAATGATGCAAATCCGGAAACATATCCGGAGACATGTTCCCGCCAGTAGGAGAAACCTGTAAACAATTACGGAAAACCTCAATGAGTCGAGGATCCTGCGTACAACTGCTGGCGTACCTGCTCCATCACCGTTAATTTTGGGTTTCCGCCACGAGTAGAAAACATTTTAATTTAAACCATCCACATCACCTTCTGAAACACAACCGATCATTGAACCACGAGACTTCATAGAAAATGGCCTACAGTTTGACATATAATAATACTTTACCGGCTCCGGTAATTCAGAGTTCGTTTTACGTTTTATTCGGTAAAGTGCTTACCGTATTCAGTGATTGTTTGTTTTTACCGTATGGATTGTATTTTTTCTACCGAATACTGTAAATAAAATACAACATAACAGATCGTTCGGTAAAGTGTATACAAAATTAGTGTCAAATTATTTATGTTTACCGAAAAAATCGTAGTAATACTTTATGTTGACCGAAGTTAGCTTTCGTCAATTTTTTTGACCTTGAACAGCAAAATTAGTTGCCATGTGTGAGATTGGATTGTCGACGGCATCAAACTTAAAGTTAGCAGTATACGGAAATAAAAATTCCAAAAAGAAGTTACCAGATTGATGTAACATGAGTCGTAAGTTGTACCTTTATTAAGATGAGATTTACGTGATTTGAGAAACAACAGGAAATTATGTTATACCGCGAAGTTTCCATGGCTAGATTTGGCTGCCAGTACACCTTTGTAATTTCGTATGGGCAATGAAGTTACTCAATTTCAGGTTCAAGCTGTTAATTCCAATAAGGCTGATGTGAAAACAATATCTCCATCATCTGCAATAGAGCAGAGATCGTAGTAGGTAAACATTTTGTTGTATGTCGGTTGATTTTGGAACATTAAGGCCAGTACACAGCAAAGAATAATGATCGTTAGAATTAAAGAACCATTATTGCCAAAATTAAAATTTTTGCAATGGTTCTTTTCGTAGAAAGCGCTTGCTTTCAAAACAAAAACCTTCAGAAACCGTCAATTCAAAAATTTCGCTGCTCTATACATTTAAAAGTCGAAATTTTCAGAATAAAATTGTACAAACTGTCAAGCATCAAAAACCATGGCATCGTTGAAAATGAAACCAAATCATATTTTTGTGATTTCAAAACGAATCCTCTGTTCAGTCAGAAAGTGTTGTGCAATTAAAAATAAAAATATGCTTCTGGATTGAAATAAAAAAAGTTTAGAAATGAAAGGATTGGCTTTCAGATTAATTGTAGAATGATGTTTTCCAATTTCACGAGAGGTCCAGGCGGCGCCATTGTCATCCAAATACACCTGAACATCCGCCGCCTGGTTCGTCGCCGGCTGCTCATCGCTATGGTAGCGCTGCAAATGAAAAATTGGGATGATTAATTTAACTACAAGATTACCATTCATAGGCGTGCATACCTACATCCTTCTCAGACAGAGCATCGTCGCTGAAAACCTCTATACCAGCCTTAATCCAGTTGAAACCGTCTCACCACTGGTTTGTTACGTAACAATGTGATCGGGGGAAACATTCAAAACGATTAAGCACTACGAGGACTGACGACATGCTTTGTGCTGGTGGATTTGACAGTTCAACAATTTTTCATGGTGAAAGAACAAACTTTTAAATTTACACACTGAACCGAAAGTACACTTTCAATTCAAAAACATAATTTTTGTAGTAGATAATTTTACTTTTCAATTGAATGAAAAACAACCACTTTTGGGAAGTAAAGTGCAAAAACTTTTAGTAAAACAATATTCCTTTTTTGTGTGTATCGATCTAATAGCGTCGGCACGTTCAGAAAGAAAATTCTTCACTTGTTATTCAAACTCGATAAAGTAATTTCGCGTTTACTGTAACGGAAAAAGGTCGGTACTCTGTAAGTGAAGGTGACATTTTGTTCCATGCATATCAATTGTCAAAATTCCGCTTGGTAATATCAACAATCAATATGCAACTAGCGATTTGAAAATGGTTCACTGTTGTAGAACCCCTTGGTCCGAAGTACACCTTGAAGCCAGCACCTTGCTATACATATTTGCGCCTTTGTTTTGATTTGCTGTGTTATTTTGACAGAATATTTGAGAGTGTGTTCGTGTGAGTTCATTATAAGGGGCGCATTATTAAGCTTGGGACCGAGCTTGGGACCGATGTGCTAGTACTGACTGAGCCAAGAAAAAAATCGTTTTTGTATGGGACCTACTGGTCTTAGAGTTAGTCTATGGTAATATTGAACAAAATTCTGTAACGTCTTTACTTTTAAGGTCGATACCCAAGTAGCACACTACGATCATAATTAGTTGTAGTAACTTGATTATGACTTCAGCAAGTCATATTTATGTTATCTCAACCGAAGGGCAACAAGTGTGCTACTAGGGTACTGGCTAAAGTAAAGAATCGAAAAGAAATTCATGCAGCAGTATCCACCTGAAAAGAACGAAAAATAAAATTGGTATTTGTAAGGTTTCCACGCAAGCTAATGGGAGCTGTCACTTTTACTATCGGAAAATGTTTCCGCTTGATTATTCCCAAGATTATTCCGTAAGTGAAGGTGAGATTTCGTTCCATGCAGATCAATTGTCAAAATTCCGCTTTGTAATATTGAACAAAATTCCGTAGCCTCTTTACTTTTTAGGTCGATACTGGCCTTTATCCGTTTCAGTAAACGGAATTTAACATGGGTTTGGGATAGAAATTTCTTTCGAACACGATACCGACCTTTAGTCCAAACATGTTCCTTCCTTCCAACACAGTTGTATTGTTATTCTTGCTAAAATCGGACGACCGGGCGAAACCATAGTTGCTTTTGATAAATATCCCATGGAAGGTAATTATTTAAGCGTACTTGCAAAAAAAATCTAAGCAGTTAACCGGAACACTTGCCATGGCGGACGACATAAGTGTAGGCAAGTTTTTAAACTCTGTCTTCGTTTTATTTATCAATCCTCCTCAGTTTTCGCGACAAAATTGTTGGAGTACCACATGACTTGGGTACCACATCGATATTCAGCCGCTCCATCTCCTCCAACGATCGCTTCGAGTAGTGGGCCGACGCCATGTCTGGCCATAACACCGCGTCTTTGCCCTTATGATATTTCTTGATGAACGACGCAACTTCCGGCAGGCATTTCGTACTATAAATTTCCCGTTCACGGCCATTTAGGAGCGAAAGAAGAGCGGCTTTGACGTCCTCTTCTCGGTGCACCTTCTTGGGGAACTTGGTGTGTGAAATAAACTTAACCTCGGAGCTCACTTCCTTCGTGGGGGAACTAAAATACGAAGTGCCCTGTCAGTCGTTGCCATCCAGGGTGAGATAGGTCTTGTCGTCAACCAATGTTGACCATCTTATGTAGTCGCTGCCGCTGCATCATTGCCTGCAGCTCTGAAACCAGCGGACGAGACTTCCGCTTCCTGACATATATGTTCATGTTCGTCAGGTACTTTTTCACTGTTTTGCCGGTTGAACCGACCTCCCGGCCAAGCGCACGCTGCGATGTAGCCACTTTTCCCTCGGTCTTTCTCTTCAGCATCCTTTGGAGTTTTTTGTCGCTCAGGGTCGTCGAAGTCTGAAACCGGACTTTCTTTCGATGCTCTGATTCTTGTCCAATAGTGTCAAGATGTTGTAGATGCCGGAACGGGCGTATTTGGCGTCCACAAAGTTCCGCACGATGTCCATTTTCGACGCGGCGGGGTGCCGTTCTTTGAACGTGCACACATCTGAACGGAGTTGCTTCACTGTTTTTGCCATAACGGTTAGAGTTTGACTGAGTTTGAGATATCAAAATTTGTCATGGGTTACTATGATTGATGTTGCATGGGTAGTTTTGTCAGTGCGGGTGAAGAGAAACCCATGAAAAATCGGCTATTTTTGTCCATTTTTTTTAATGCAAACGATAATTGTGCCAATACTTTCATTGTCCTCATGAGACAATGCTTTATGGTCCAAACCGAGGATTTTGCAGGAAAAAAATGTTTACTTCGATGTCGTACATGATAGACGGTTGATTGTGATTGAATTATGCTCAATTCTGTGAAATTGATATCACTGATTGATTATCACTTGGTAAAGTGAGTAGCTTTTGTAATAACCCTCACTGTCATCTATCAGCACTAATGCTTCATTAGGCGATTCCACGGTGATTACTATTTCTGGAATTGAAATTGATTCGAAGTCCGTTAAGGTTGAAGGGAAAAATGTTGATATTAAAGGGCGATACGGTCAAAATCTTCGTTATTTTGATAGTTGGCAACTTACACTATATAAATCTTAATTAGACTTGGTTGAAGGACATAATATCAAGATCTAACATCTGGAAATGTAAGTTTGAGATTCTTCATACTAATTCCCATACAAACTTTGAATAGCGTGTGCAAAGCCAAATTAAAACCACATGTGTTCAAATTTTTTTGGGACTATCAGGACCCAAATTGGCGTCAATTAAGCTTTGGGGAGCAAACCTTTCGAAATTTGCATCAGCCTAATCTACATCTTTGCTTAAGACAGATTATTTCTGGGAATAGAATCCGTCTATTCAATCTAGATGATATCATACATTTACAGAAAAAAATATCTAAGGCCGTGAATAATTATAAGAAGTAAATGAATTAACGTATTTTCGTTTTTCTTTAAACAAAAGAGTTATATCTCAATACATATTTAATTATTAGGAACATCCACTTTGAACCGATGAACAACACTCTTATAGTGTTACATTATTGCTTTCTCATTGCCAACCATAATTATGTCTCAATAGAAGCAAGCAGTATATAAACTGTTAACTTTTTTTTCGAAAGTGCTTATTCAACTGCGCTTTACATTACATTCCGTGACTCATGATTTCCTGACATTCTTCCTATTGTTCATTCATAGAATACCCCGTCTTCTGCTGTTGCCTCCCTTTGGCAGTCATGAAACGCTTACAAACCTCGCATCGCAATCGCACGGCGCGGTACGTATTAAGCGTCTCCTCCTTTATTTGTGGAAGGAAGTTTTTCAATAATCTGTTTACCTCCTTCGAATGGTAATCATGTATAAGTTTCGAGTAGTGTTTCTTTCCATTGAACAGTTGCTCAATTTTGTTGTTTGCTAGTTAGGTAGATGGAAGTATCCGCTGTCGTTTGTTCATTTCGAGCACCATCCGTTTCCACAAGGAGCGATCGCGTGTTGTGCGGTGCACCGGCGCTGACCACGTGCTCTCTTGCGTATACTATCCCGTGTTGCATCTCCCTTACTTGATACGGAAGGGACAGTCTGGCGCGTAGTCTTCGGCATTCCCAGTAGAGAGATAGCTAGAGAAGCCCGGTGAGATGGGCTTCTATCCAGTTCGATGAGTTCAGTAGCAGTTTACATCTGACCACGTGCACTCGTGTTTTAAATTCACTCGACTAGGAGACGCTAGCAGTCAAGATATTGAAGCTTCAGTGAGCTACTAATCTACTGTGAAATCACGCTTTTTAAAAAATTCATTACCATGGTGTTTTTTAATGAGCGTGTCACACGTTGGCGAGGAGGGGTGGCGTTTTATTTGGAAAGCAGAACATGTATGTGAGGCTCACTGAACAGGTTTTTTTCTCTAGAGAAGAAACTTTTCCAAAAGTGAAAATGAACAGAGGGAAGTGATTTTTGATTGAAAATTTGTTTGTTAGTAAACTAATGTGGTACTGGTGCATCGTTTTGATGTAAACAGTACAATAAAAGACGCCTGTTCCATGACCCCTTTGAAAAACGCATAAGGTACAAGTGGAAGGAAAGTGAAATCGTTGCTTGCTGCTGTTTGAATTTGGCGCGAAAATTCCGATACATAAGATTTTGAAGTCAGCTTTGGCGGTAGGTAACTAGAGCAGAAAACGGAGTAATGAAAGTGCCAATTTATCTAGGTGGCAAGTGCAAGTTTGAGGGGTGTGTGTGTATGTGAAATAAAAGGTGCATGTTTCAGTTGGCTGCAGACTATCGTTTCGTGTAACCTTCTGACATCATTTAAAGTAAAGTGTGTACAGATCCAGAAATTGAATATACCGGTGTTCAGTCAGTCTACTTGTTTTTTTTCCCAGCTCAAGGATAGGAAAGTGGCAGTGAGGATAACGTGAGGAAATTGCTTTTTTGGAGAGGTTCACTCAGTTCACTTGTGAAGAAGTTGACTTTTCGAAGTCAAGGCCGATATACATTGAGTTTATACGATTGGTACAGTTATATATGTTTTAATGGGATCGAAAGAAGGGAACGCTTGACGAAAAGTGGCTGAATGATAAAAATAGGCATGATTTTCGAGGTTATGATATTTTGAAAATCTAGGAACGTTTTCAAACTCCTCCAAAAACTTGCTTTCAATAATACGGCTATTTCGGTTAAGTTATTTTGCAACATCATTTTTCAAATGTCTTTCTCCAAATTATCAGTGAAAGCGCAGATTAATAATTCTTTTCTTTTTTAAATTCCTTGATTGTCGAGATTTTCAGCCCTCGGCTGGTGTTCATCTCTCGTCGTAGTCACTCAAATACCTTTTGGGGTTTTCCGTAACTTGTCCGGGGGTGAGATTCGAACTCGTGACTTTGACGTGAGAGGTATGGATGTTAACCACTACGCCTGGGCCTCAATTAAAATTTGTTTTTTCCATCTCTACTTGAACAAATCCATATAATGATTTCAATCAACTTCACACACAATAATCCAGCCCTCAGTTGTTCAATAGTATTTTCAACCGTGTTCGTATCGAATGCAGTCCTACTTTGTTAGAGTGCTAACGGTCAGCAAATGAAACCCTGATCATCGGAATTGTGAAACATCGCAAACAGAATTTATGATTATTCATACAAAACGCCAGTTCTTGATTTTTGTTAACTTACACGATGTACACGATTACTAAGTCATCATTTTACAGCCAGTGAGCATCTGAAAGTAAGTGTTATCAATTTCGTAGATTTGGACAGTTGAAGTAAATCAACAAACATCGCAGTAGATAATGAAGCGGTAGTATTTATCACGGAGTTTGTATCAACTTAGCCTGCTGCTCGCAACCTACATTCCAATTTGTATATTGTATTTGTATTCCAATTATGTATATACACATTTTCTTTATGCATATACAGATGTATGTTAAATAATAGCCTGTTGAACTTAATATTAGCTTCTTATGTTAAAAAAATGGCTAATTCAGCTGTTAATCAACTCAAATTGTTTGTTGGGACAAACTTAACCTGAAAAAATAGGGGATTTGAAGCCAAGAGGTGTTAGTGACAAACATGTTATTTCTAGTAAACCAAAGTTTGTGTTTATTTGTCGATCCTATATAAATAGTATGGGGCATTTACAGCTAATCGTTTTTCTGTTTGCTGTAAAATGGCTCATTATCAAATTTGCATGGTATAAAGTTTCAAGCATTTGAAATCTTTAGGCAGACTTAAATAATTTCTTGCAGTTTTTTCACAGTTGTGTTGTTGCCTATAGTGAAAACTTTCACTTAATTCCTATATGAGCAAATCTGGGGAACTTAACCAGCTACTGTAGAGCTGTACAGAGCTATTTTTGCTTATACTTGGACGCTACTATGCAGCTGTTATTCTAATGAGCAGTTGCAAAGCGCGATTTTAGTCTAAATTCGATTTCTTCAATAATGAGCCGAGATAAATACTGTTTACAAAGCAGAAGAGGAATAGCAGAGTCCTATCTATAATGCGCATAAAGCGATGTTCTCCACTGCTTTATTTAGCTTCTATAGAAGCAGTGGAGTAAAGGCAAAACAACCGCACTCACCTAAAAAAATCGAGATGGCTGAATAAAAACTTTAAAAGAAACGCTAATACAGTAAACTGAGTAAAGATTGCTTTCTA